>ML334919.1:0-30329 GCA_005239505.1 Nicotiana paniculata
TGGGATCGACTTTGGGCTTAATACCCCAGATTATATTTGCAGCGCCCGTGTAGTCTTTTTATAGGACATAGTTGAGCATGATCAGCAACCAATCCCGCATCTGGAGCAGACTTTCCAACAGGCCGAAGTTATTTATGGATCAGACGAAAAAGAAGCACTTGCACCAATGAGGAACTTGTTTCTGGAGAAAAGTGATATGGACTGATGTGTTATTCTTGAGGAGGAGGGAGAGGAAGTCCCTTCCATATAGGCTGTGAGCAGAGGGACGTACCTCAAGAATTGGACTGTCAGGACAACCAAAGCCCGACGAGCCTCGGGGTAGCAAGGCTAAAACGAGCGCTATTCATTGTTTTTCTTTACAAAATGATTTTCTTTTTGCATTTTAATTCCTGCAATAAGATCTTCAATGTTCAAAAAAATCGTTCAATTTATCAAAAACATTTTTAAAATTTTCTTGTGAATCAATATTTATTGCTATCATTTTCTTTCATTACTTTACCTATACAACATTACTATTACCTGTCTTGATGAACCGATGACTGTGACATGCAACGAGACAATGCATCAAACGAACGTGGATTCAGAAGAAGATGACATACCTGACGAGATTGTCAAAGAAGTTGAGAATTTTGAGAACTGACCTAAGTCCAACCTGGACGAGACTGAAATCATCAACCTGGGAGATTCAGGAAACATCAAGGAATAACGAATCAACATTCATTTATCGTCATCGGAAAAGAAAGAACATGCAGAATTTCTAAAGGAGTATGAGGACATATTCGCTTGGTCGTACGACGACATGACTGTTCTAAGTACGTCTATTGTGGCTCACAAATTTCCAACCAATCCAATGTGTCCACCGATAAAAGCTCAGGAAGTTCAAACCCGACATGAGTTTGAAAATCAAAGAAGAAGTCACCAAGCAGATCAATGCCAAGGTTCGCAGGGTAGTTGAGTACCCGACATGGTTAGCCAACATTGTGCCAGTACCAAAGAAGGATGGGAAGGTCAGAGTCTATGTCGACTACCGGGATCTCAACCGGGCTAGTCCGAAAGACGACTTCCCTTTGTCAAATATACATAGCCTGATTGAAAATTGCGCCAAGCCTGAACTACAATCATTCATGGATTGCTTCGCTGGTTATCATCAGATCTGGATGGATGAGGAAGATGCTGAGAAAACGGCTTTCATTACGCCTTGGGGAGTGTACTTCGAAGACTATCCAACAGCTTCTTTCACAGCGGAGGAATCCTATATAGGAGGACTCCCGATTTGGGATTATTACGTCGTGTCGACGCAAAGGAAGCATCCAAGCTGCTAGAGGAGATTCATGCTGAGACCTGTGGCCCTCATATGAATGGTTTTGTTCTGGAAAAGAAGATACTCCGAGCCTGTTACTTTTGGATGACTATGGAAACAGACTGCATCCATTATGTTCGAAAATGCCACCGTTGTTAGATACACGCAAATATGATAAAGATACCTCCAAACAAGCTCAACGAAACAAGCTCACCATGGTCGTTCACCGCCTGGGGCATGGACGTTATTGGACCAATCAAACATGCCGCCTCCAACGGACACATGTTCATTCTGGTAGCCATCGACTATTTCACCAAATGGGTCGAAGCAGCCTCCTACAAAGCAGTGACTACGAAAGTCGTGGCAGACTTTGTCCGCGACCGTATTGTTTGTCGATTCGGGATTCCTGAGTCAATCATCACCGACAATGGTTCCAATCTCAACAATGACTTGATGAAATCTATGTGCGAGGATTTCAAGATCAAACACAAGAATTCCACAGCTTACAGACCTCAGATGAATGGAGATGTAGAAGCCGCCAACAAAAACATCAAGAAGATACTAAGAAAGATGATAGAAAGGCACNAAATGAATGCAGTTTGTCATGGTCAACTCTATCAGAACAGAATGAACCGAGCCTTTAACAAGAGAGTCAAGCCTAGACAGTTCACATCGGGGCAGCTGGTGCTGAAGAAGATCTTTCCACATCAAGACGAAACCAAAGGGAAGTTCTCTCCCAATTGGCAGGGTCCGTACATGGTTCACCGGGTACTGACAGGAAGAGCACTTATACTCGCGGAAATGGACGGAGAAGTATGGACAAAGCCAATCAATTCAGATGCAATCAAAAGCTACTATGTGTAATCTTTATGCTTTCTCAATGATGTAAATTGAACTACGCCTGAACTGATTCCTGTTTAAGAGGGGATACATAGGCAGCCCTATGGGTTCAGTCACAATTCAATAAAAATTTCATTTTTACCCACAATTGGAAACTGGGGCAGAATTTTGAGGAGCAAGATCAGCCAATCGGCGCACGAGCAATAGTCAGAGACATTCACCCGTCAAACTGGGGCAGAATTTTGAGGAGGACCCTCAAAATTCTGTAGCAATGTCCCGAGCCGTGTCACGGTCGTTGGTTCATCCCAAAAATTATTTTTTAATTATACATTATGCTTTTACAAAATCATGAATGTTTGTTTTTGAAACAGCTTTGTTTAGCAGCGCTACCCCAATATTACAGACAGTGTCATTAAATCGAGCCCAACAAGTCAAGAAAATCCAGAGGGGATACGAACTAACTCCCCCCCCCCCGTTTATAGAACTCACGATCTTTCTTTGGTTGCAGGAACTAAGGTTGCAAAATCCCTAAACAAACTGTCCGCCCAGGGGACAAACGTTGTCCAAAATACAACTCTCAAAACTGCTGCACTTCCCGACGTTCGCACATGCCTCAATGCTCCGCAGTCACAATGCTCTCAATAATCACAATGCCGCTTCATCACCAGCTAAGAATTCCTACTATCATTTTATTTCTTGCATAAGGATACCATTGTGCCTTCCGAGGTGAAGCTTTACCTCCATCTACATCATTGCATAAGGCTACCATTCTGCCTTCCGTGACTAAACGTTGTCTCCCTCTGCATTTGCATCTTTGCATAAGGCTACCATTCTGCCTTCCGAGGTTAAGCTCTACCTCCATCTACATCATTGCATAAGGCTACCATTCTGCCTTCCTAGACTAAACGATGTCTCCATCTGCATTTGCATCTTTGCATAAGGCTACCATTCTGCCTTCCGAGGTTAAGCTCTACCTCCATATACACCATTTCATAAGGCTACCATTCTGCCTTCCGAGACTAAACTCTGTCTCCATATGCATTTGCATCTTTGCATAAGGCTACCATTCTGGCTTCCGAGACTAAGCGATGTCTCCATCTACATTTGCATCATAAGGCTACCATTCTTCCTTCCGAGACTAAGCGTTGTCTCCATCTGCATTTGCATCTTTGCATAAGGCTACCATTCTGGCTTCCGAGACTAAGCGATGTCTCCATCTACATTTGCATCATAAGGCTACCATTCTTCCTTCCGAGACTAAGCGTTGTCTCCATCTGCATTTGCATCTTTGCATAAGGCTACCATTTTGCCTTCCGAGACAAAGCGTTGTCTCCATCTGCATTGCATAAGGCTACCATTCTACCTTCCGAGGCTAAGCTCTGCCTCCAATTTATCTTTCGAGACTAATCGTTGTCTCAAGCACTATTTACTTCGCTTTTCTTTCGGGCTAAGCTCTGCCCTTTTATTCGCAAGACTAAGCTCTATCTTGTCAGCGTAATATTACTGCATTTCATGGGCTAAAATATCACCAACTCATCCAAATGCGTCATCGTTCGGAGGCACCATCTTCATAGCCCGAGAACATCATGTTATGGCCTGAGGATCTCTCTCAATTCTGCATATCATTATTCAAAAGCATCATGGTTCAGAGGAACCATCCTCATGGCCCGAGAATATTATTTTCATGGCCTACGAATCCTGCATCAAGTAATTCATAGACCAGGACGTCATGGTCTCAGGACGTCATCCCTAACCGTCCGAAGACATCATTCATGGTCCAACGGGAATTTGCATCATGTTTAAATTACGCACAATATATGCTTGTATTATTTATTTGCAGGTCATCCAGCGAGCAAACTGCCATCCCGGCAGGAGCGGTTCCGCTCCAGTTCTCCTAACCACCACGTAAGCTGCTTATTCAATCAGTCCCAAATGTTGCGTCCGTTCTTGTAAGAAACTTCATCGGTATACTTCGCCGATGACTCCTGAACTATATACGGCCTGATTCCTATAGAACCAGGGAAATTTAGGCAACTCAGAAATCAGGGTGCAGCTGGAATCTCTCCAAACTATTTCGCTCGGTCAAAATTGGCCATTATGTCTTTACCTGACAACTCTTTCATCCATCCCGAGTAAAGAGGGGCAGCTGTTGATACCCAATTTTTCCTCAAACTATTTTAAAATTTGCATATGTGCCTTCGAAATCACTTTATATAATAACTGGTATTTTTCCATAATTTTCCATATTTTATTAATTTCTTTTCCAATTTATTCAGTATTTTAAATTCAATAATTCTTCATAAATTATATTATAAATAATTTCAAAATATTTCCTATCTCAATACATCATTTTGATCCTATTAGGATTTAATTATTTCACAAATTAGCCAAATTGGCATTATTTGGCTATAATTGCAATAATTTTGCAATTATAGCCTGATTTCCAATTTTATGCAATTTTTACCAAATAATTAGCCATTTGTATTTTAAATACTAATTACTTTAATTTCATATACTAAGCATAAATTTCATTTTTTGTAATTATTAACCATTTTTTATTAATCATTTATCTATTTTTTAAATGAGTATTTAAGAAATAGCCACTTTTAATCCTAATTTTAGCCTAATCTACCCGGACCCCTTAACCCATTCAACCAGCCCAATAGTGTAGCCCAGTCTTCAAATCTCACCCGACCAAATCCCGTTTTTTAATCCGAGCCGTTGATTAATTCAAATCAACGGTCCAGATTTATCCTTACCATTAATAACCCCCTAATGACTACCCCCATTTAATTTTCCCCCGATCACATTCTCTCTCAACCGTCTCTCTATCTCCCTCTCTCTATCTCTAGTTCTCTCTAGAACCTTCTCACCTTCCCCCCTTTCTGATGAACTCTGTTCATCTTCTCCGGCCACCTCTCTCGCCGAAAACCATGACCTCTCATCATCCCTAGCATATGTCTCACCTCCACGCCGGTTTGACACTCTCCTGAGATCCCCAAGTGAACCTGGAGCGGTTCAACTCTCACCTATGGCTTTTCATGCTATTTTTCGGCCATCTTCGGTCGTTCGAGTAAGATCTATGACTTTCCGGTTTAAACCTGTAACATTTTAAGGATTTCTTATCTTTTATGGGTTCTCTTTGAAACCCTAGTTCTTAAAACACTCCAATTCTTTTAGATCTATGATAGATCTGTGTATATTTTAAGCTATTTCGTTATTTTTCTCAAAGGTTCTTCGATTTTCTCTAAAACGACTCTTCGTTTTCAACTAGGGTTTCATGACTCCGTTTTAAATGATTTTCCTATGATTTTTACTGTCAACCTAGGATTTCTACTGTGTTTTAGCGATTTATTTAAGCTTCTCTCTCTTATCTGAGTTGTTATGTTGAAACCCCTAATTTCTAGTCCTAAACCCTAAATCCCTGATTTTGTCTTTGATAATATGTTTGCATATATGTTTGCGTCTCATGAGCTTTATGATTCTCTGTAATTTTACTTTGTTAGGGTTCCTGATTTATCTCTCTTGCTTATATTGTGTTCATTCCGTTCTTCCCTATCCGCTCCCTTACAATACCGATGGTCCTCTTCCTCTTCTCCCACCTTTTTAGGTACATCACTTCACATTTTTCTGCCACATTTTACGTGTTTTATATGTGTGTTGATGGATAACGCGATCGTGATATTATAATCAGGTGTAAGAGCTGAGGTGGCGGCTACCGAGCAAGCTGGAGTTGATGGTGCCGCAAAACTGGAAGCTCCCGTCGTTGTTGTTACCACAACTTCTAGAGGAATCGGAAAGGCCGTTGCTTTGGCTTTGGGAAAGGCTATAGTAATTAGTATTATTTTTCTATTATTTGAATCCCTGATTCCTTGTGATTGAAAACCTTTAATAATTTCCTATGGTGATATTCTTACTAATTTCCGACCTTTAGTTTACTTCTTACCTTGTTACATAATTGACTTACTGTTAATTAATTTCTATTTCCTTAATTAGAATCTGATGAACCTAGCCTAATTACCTGCTCTATACTTGCACTATTTGAATATTCCTTTAAGCTATATATGGTCTCTTTCCTTATTTGTTACTTACCGTTTGAATAACTCCCTTAATTATGGGAGTACTTGTGCTGATTTCACTCTGATTGATACCAAGTCCCATAATTATTGCTTGATTCTGATTTTTACCTTACTTTTCACCTAGCTTTCAAAACTATATATATGCATACTTTTCTCTCATTTTTAAGACACGAACTAATCTGTTCAGCTCTCTCTCTCACAACTAAAAATTCTCTGCTCTCTCTTTTCTGTGCTAGTTACTACTATTTTAAGTTAGCAGGCTACAAGCCAAGGCTAACTATTGTGCACCTCCTACATCCTGTTTGTGTTACCGCTTTCTTCACTTCACTGGTATGTTCTAATTCAGATTTCAGTTCTCAAACCAACATGTTTCTACTACTGTTGCAATTCATTGCGTTTCTAATTTGCTTTTACTTATTATTTTGTTGTTCAACATGTAACTAGGATCCTGAACTCCATTCACATGATAAGTTATACTCTATTTGTCATAACCAACATGTCTTTATGTACTTGATACATGTTCTAAGTGAATCTTCATGCCTATGTTTGGTACATTAGTTTGATTAGGGTAAATCCTACTGTCTTGAACAATTTGGTCATGTTATGTTAGTATAATCCTATACCCTACTGTATCCCCTAATCCCCTGAATCCTTAGGAACTTCTGATTGTGTACTGCCTGCTACATGTTTGCCCTCACATGCTTTGTATTTGTCCATCAAATCCTATTACCCCTGCTTGTGATTGTCGGACTAGTCCTGGTCCTTTGTGTGATGTTGAACTTGTTGGTGTTCCTGCCCTTTTAGTGGTTAAACTTCTTTGTTATAAAACTATTTCAATCAAGTTTCCCTCTTCAAAACTGTTTTCTTACTTACCCTTTTCAAAACTGTTTTCTTACTTACCCTTTTCAAAACTGTTTTCTTACTTAACCTTTTCAAAACTATGTCGAGCACTCTCACTCTACTCTTAGATCATTAAGTTCTACCCCTCTCTGTGTGAGCATTGCCTTGGGACCCTTGTTCTCCCTCTGAACTTTGACACACAAAGGCTGGCCATTCTACACTACATTTACTCTATCTTGGCTATAAAATCTGGGTGTGAGCACTGCCCGGGATCCCTTGAGGTCCTTAGGGAACTCTGACACACCCGAATTATGAAAAGGCTGTGAAATATTACTTGCCATTGAGGCATTCTGGAGATTCTGGGCCTATCAGTAGGCTCCCTATAGTATAACTTCTTCTTTTCATTATTTAGTTATGTAATTCATACAAATGGCCTATAATAATTGTTGTAAACAACTCTTCTGGGATGGATAATGAAAAGGGAGTGGTAAATATGCATGCTATAGCTATTAGAGGGTATAAGCCATGTTATTAGGTTTTATTCCCTATTTGCGCAATAGAAACCATGCTTAGGACTCATATGTGCAAGATCATGCATTAGAGACCATGTTCCCTAGGTTTTACACTTACTGTTTTCAGCATCTATTGGCATCGCATTTCGAAAGTCCTGTGCTAAAATGTGATAATAACTAGTACTTTACAATCATGATCTACACTGCTATGTACACTTAGAGATCATGTTTAGGATAAACAACACTAATAAACCTGTCATGTTTACATCTCTTGACCCATGTTTAAACAATGTAATATTTGTGCATTTAGAGATCATGTTTAGGCTTCTGATTCTGCATCATTCTACATCTCTGTGCACTAGATACCATGTCCTTAGGATTGCATCTTACTCGCTTAAATACCCCTACTGATGCATGAAAAGGAATAAAATAACTTCACTCAATTCTCCCAATCAACTGGCAACAATTCCATGTTCTGAACAACCTAGAACAACATGTGTAGGTAATAATTTGCAACAGTCCCTCTAACAATTCAGATAATTAGTATACACTGTCCCCCGCCTAGGCAAGCCTTAGGAAATCAGTTACAAGGAATAAAACCAGAACTGTCCTTTGTGATTAGTGTTCAACTGTCAGCATGCTTAAAACCAGTAGGCAAGCCTGATTAAGACTTCCTCTCTGAGTTATGCAATAAATCTGTCTTTGTGATCATGTTTAACTACCATCATGCTAAAATCAGTAGGCAAGCCTGAATAGGACTCCCTCTCTGAGTTATGACAAATTTGATCTTGCTATTGTCATTTACATATCATGCTTAGGAACTGAAACTGGACCCAAATTTGTGTATGAGTCATGATGTGTATGTGTACTATGTGTGGAGGCATATTTGAGCCCCTTAATTGCTTTCCATGTTCTTCCCTTATGTGCAGTCCTACCTGTGTTTTTATCTGTCGCCCTAGAATTTTTACCTTTAAAATCTGAGGGTCTGCCTAGCACCTCCTTTATAGGATAGAAGTCCTAAAAATCCTCCAGGACTAATAGGAAGGGACGGGTAACAGCATGTAATAGATTTCGTGACCCACACGCGCTTTAGTTACCTTCACGGGGTGGGAAAGGGTAGAATATGGATATGATGACCGATGCGCTAATACCATGTGTATCCCCTCTTTGAGGAGTGATTACCGGGTATTGTACTGATGTGATCCATATGACAAACAACCTAGGACTCCCCCTATCCTTTATATGCATGTTTAGATCATAACTCATTAAAAAAAGCTTTGCTCAAATATTAAGTATTTTCAAAACTTTTTGTAACACATGTGTGCTTAGACTATGAGTATTTCCAAACTCTTTACTTGTTTAAACATTAATTGTCTATTTGCTACTTGCTTAAATTCACAAAGTTGTTCGACCGGGAACTACACTTGTGGATCCTGAGAGGTGCCTAACACCTTCCTCTTAGGATAATTTCAAGCCCTTACCCATCTCTAGTTAACAACCTAGTAATAGATAAACCCCTTTAGTGTCCTAACGCACCTTTAAAAATTGTTAGGTGGCGAATCTCAAAATATAACCCCTTTCCCAAAAGGAAAGAGTTGTCTCAACCGAATGTCATAAACCCGATCTCCGCGAGGAAAGAGGGGGCGCGACACCCACCAACAACGCCGCATCTCCCGGCCGCCGGACCAGCTGCACCAAACCAGCGACACCGCCTCATCCTTCTTCTTTGCTATAGCAGCAACAACAAACCAGTTAGTTACGATTTTCGGTTTCTAAATTCCCATTTTCTCTATGTTGTCAATTTTATTTTGTAATTTCTTCAGTCCGTTTTTCTTCCTTCCCGAAAACCTTCTCTGGTTTAAGGCGCTAGTTTATAAAATTATATCGCTTCGTCGGTGGAAAAAAGGTGCTAATTGCTCTGATCCTTTTTAGTAGAGTCACGACCCAAATTCCCAACCTTAGGGATCGTGATGGCTCCTAACACCACACTTTCTAGGCAAGCCAATGTTAGAGTTCACTTAACTATTTACTTTAATCAACCATTTAAACAGGATAAAATAATTTTAAATTAATACTTAATATAATTGCTTTAAATGAATAATTCACAATATAAAATAACAAACAATTAAGTACACCGAGCCAGGAACTAATTATACAGATAAATCCAAAAATTACCCCAGAGTCTGGTGTCACAATTCACGAACTACTAATGAATAATACAAATACTTGGCTGAAAGAAATAATGTAACTGTTCTGAATAGAATAAAACAGCGTTTATGAAAATTGGAGAAGACTCTCGGGAGCTGCGAACGTCGACAGATATTCCTCGGGTCTCCGAATAAATGAATAGCTGCTCTAAATATCTCTACAACTGGCCGGTACCTGGATCTGCAAGAGCGCAGAGTGTAGTATCAGTACAACCGACCCCATGTACTGAGTAAGTGTTGATCCTAACCTCGATGAAGTAGTGACGAGGCTACGGCGGGGCTTAAGCAATATAACATGTGGTAATAATATATAAAGCAAGAAGGAAATCTAAAATAATTAAGTACTGCAACAACAATAAAATAACTCAGCCGCCTTTTTCAGGCCTCATCTATAACCAATTCTCAAATAATTTCCAAGTTTTCAAACTTTAAGTTTAAATAAAAGTAGTGCCGAAAATATGAAGAATAGTATAATAAACATTTAAGCCTTTCAAATCTTTATTTTCTTTGAAATTCAGTAAAAATATAAATGTCCTCCCTTATTGCTCCTTGTTGCGGCGTGGAACCCGTTCCCACCTGTCCACCCTTATTGCATCTCCCTAAATATATCACCCTTATTACTCCTGTTACAGCGTGCAACCCGATCCCACCTGTCCACCTTTATCACTCATTGCTGCGTGCAGCCCGCTCCCACCAGACATCTCATATCAATTTATTCATAAATTTCAAAGTTTAGGCCAAGCCTTTCACAACATTTTTGTCTCAACAATTATAAATAAGAAACTGTATTTTTCTCATAACTTTATCAATATCCTCTCAACCATGATACCAACAAGAACATAATTATGCATATCTATATCTCGTAAAAATAATGCCTAACCGCTCAACCGTTTTGTACCACAAGGGAACCGACTAAAACAATCAATACTCTTTCCAAAATAACCACAACAATATTTAACAACAAAATAACAAGGCCAAGTAGTCATAGAAACAATAATAAACATAGAACAATTAGGACAGAATCAATTAAATTGGGAACGGGAAAGGGTCATGTTTAACAAGCAATTTGGTGGTGCATAGATACTCGTCACCTCACCTATACACCACATAGATGCATTTCACATAGAAAACAAGCGGGGATTCCTATTTCCTCAAGTCAAAGTTAGACCAACCACTTACCTCAATTTCGTAGTCCACTCACTGCTCAATTATAGCTTTTCCTTTAGAATCATGCTCTAACTTGCTCAAATCTAGTCGTAATTAACTCAATATCATCAATTAATACTAAAGAAACTGACTTTATTGAAAAATATAATTTTTCCTAAGTTTTCTAAAAAAAGTGAAAACCCGACCCCGGGCCCGCTCGGTCTAAACTCGGGGTTCGGACCAAATTACGTTCACCCATTCACCCACAAACCCAAATATACTATTAGTTTTGAAATCCGACCTTAATTCGATGCAAAAATTCGATTTTTACAAAATTCCCTAATTCTACCCAAACCCTCAATTTTTACCATGAAAATTCTTAGTTTTTGCTTTAAAAGTGAAGAAAAACAGTTAGGAATTGAAAGAAAAAAGTTTAGAATTGATTACCTATGACTTGGAGATGATAATTGCTTAAGAAAATCGCTATTAGGGCTGTAAACCTCAAAAATATGGTGAAGAAGAAAGTCTGCCCGTTTTTAAAAGAGTATTTATATCACTGGACAGGGAACCTATGCGTTCGCATTCCACGGGATGCGTTCGCATAGGGTAAGGGGGCTGGGCTTATGCGATCCTAGGGAAACCAATGCGTTCGCATAGAACACTGGCCTTCCCTCCCCCAGGCCAGTTTAATGAAATGCGATCGCACAGTGGGGAGTGCGTTCGCACAACTTAACCCAGGCAAAGCTTCGCGATCGCAGCCTTAGAGCCGCGTTCGCACAACACAAAAGAAGGGCCCCCCTGAGACTACACTATGCGATCGCGAACCTACCTATACGGTTTCATAGTACAAAAACCTGGACACCACCAAACAGAAAACTAGGAACCTACCTATACGGTTTCATAGTACAAAAACCTGGACACCACCAAACAGAAAACTAGGAATTCTCTTTAAGTGTAAAATACCTCGTGGCCTATCCAAAACTCACCCGAGCCCTCGGGGCTCTAAACAAAACATGCACGCAAGTCTAAGAAACATCATACGGGATTGCTCGTGCGATCAAATCATGAAAATAACATGTAAAGTTATGAATTAAATCTCAAAACTCATCATTTTCATCAAGAACTCAAAGTACATAACTTTTCGACCGGATGTCCGAATCACGTCAGATAAACTCTGTTTTTCACCAAATTTCACAGTTAACCTTTAAATACTATAACAAATCTACATCGGGCTCCGAAACCAAAATACGGGCCCGATACCAATTATTTCAAACATTAATTCTTTTCTTTATTTTATTAATATTTCAGCAAAACAATTTCTTTCAATAATTGATTTCTAAGTCTTGGGACCTCGGAATTCATTTCCGGGCATATTCCCGAGTCCCATATTTTACTGCGGACCTCCTGAGATTGTCGGAACACAGATCCGAGTCCGTTTACTGAAAATGTTGACCAAAATCAACTATAATCAAATTTAAATTCTAGAAATCACTATTTCTCATATTTTCACATAAAAGCTTTCCGGTTTCACGCTTGGACTGCACATGCAAATCGAGGTATTTAAAATTTGTCTTTTTATGGATATTAAGCATGAAACGAAGTCTAAATTTATAAAATGACCCATTGGGTCATCACAATCTCTACCTCTAAAACAAACATTCATCCTCGAATGGACATAGAAAATTACCTGAATTGGAAAACAAGTGTGGATATCTACTCTGCATGTCCGACTCGGACTCCCAAGTAGTTGCCTCAACGGGCTGGTCTCTCCACTGCACTCGAAATAAAGGATAACACTTAGATCTCAACTGACGAACCTGCCGGTCTAAAATGGCTACCGGCTCCTCCTCATAAGTCAAGTCTTTGTCCAATTGGACAGAGCTGAAATCTAACACGTGGGACGGGTCACCGTGATATTTCCGGAGCATAGACACATGGAATACCGGATGAACTGAGGATAACCCTGGAGGCAATGCAAGTCTATAAGCTACCTCTCCCACTCTATCAAGAATCTCAAATGGCCCGATATACCTAGGGCTCAACTTACCCTTCTTCCCAAATCTCATAATACCCTTCATGGGCGACACACGAAGCAATACTCTCTCTCCAACCATGAATGCCACATCACGAAACATACGATTGGCATAACTCTTTTTCTTAGACTGAGTTGCACGAAGTCTCTCTTGAATAATCTTGAACTTATCTAAGGCCTCTTGAACTATGTCTGTACCTAACAACCGAGCCTCTCCCGACTCAAACCATCCAACTGGCGAACTGTCTACCATATAATGCCTCATAAGGAGCCATCTGAATGCTCGACTGATAACTATTATTATAAGCAAACTTCACTAACGGCAAGAACTGATCCTACGAACCTCCAAAGTCAATAGCACAAGCGCGGAGCATATCTTCCAATATTTGAATGGTACACTTAGACTGCCCATCAGTCTGAGGGTGAAATGGTGTACTCAACTCCACTCGGGTACCCAACTCACGCCGAACTGCCCTCCAAAAGTGCGAAGTAAACTGCGTACCCCGATTAGAAATGATAGATACGGGCACACCATGAAGGCGAACTATCTCCCGAATATATAACTCAGCCAACCGCTCTGAAGTATAAGTACTTTCCATAGGAGTGAAATTTGCTGATTTAGTCAGCCTATCTATAATAAGCCAAACTGCGTCAAATTTCCTCTGAGTCCATGGGAGTCCAACAACGAAGTCCATAGTGATACGCTCCCACTTCCACTTAGGAAATCTCTATCTGCTGAAGCAAACCACCGGGTCTCTGATGCTCATACTTTACCTGCTGACAATTTAAGCAACGAGCTACATACGCAACAATGTCCTTCTTCATCCTTCTCCACCAATAATGCTGCCTCAAGTCTTAGTACATTTTTGATGCACCTTGAGGAATCGAATACTTAGAGCTGTGAGCCTCTTCAAGGATCAACTCAAGAAGGCGTTCAACATTAGGCACACATAAACGACCCTGCATCCTCAAAACACCATCCTCTCCAACTGTAACCTGTTTGGCATCACCGTGCCGACCTGTGTCTCTAAGGACCGCCAAATGGGGGTCATCATCTTGCCGCTCTCGGATACTGTCAATTAGAGAAGACCGAGTGACTATACAATCTAGAACACTGCTGGGCGAAATATCCAACCTCACGAACTGATTAGCCAACATCTGAATGTATGAAGCCAACGGTTTCTCACCAACTGGAATATACGCAAGGCTGCCCATACTCACCGCCTTTCTACTCAATGCATCGGCCACCACATTGGCCTTCCCTGGGTGATACAATATAGTGACATCATAATCTTTTAGTAACTCTAACCATCTCCGATGCCTCAAATTTAGATCTTTCTGCTTGAATAATTACTGGAGACTACGATGGTCAGTAAACACCTCACACGGCACACCATAAAGATAGTGCCTCCAAATTTTCAATACATGAACAATCACCTTGCCATAAACATCTCACACGGCACACGCATATGCAATCACCTTGCCATCATGCATTAATATTGTACCTAATCCAATACGAGATGCACCACAATACACAATGCACGATCCTGAACCTGTGGGCGTCACCAACACTGGCGCCGTAGTCAAATCCATCTTGAGCTTCTGAAAGTTCCACCCACACTCGTCTGACCATTTGAATGGAAACCCCCTTCGACTCAATATGATCTTAATAGTTGTTCATAATCAATTACACAATCACCCAATAACTTCACATAACAATAATCCCATTTCTACCCTTCAAGATACTGATAGCGAGATACGATTCATGAAGACCTCATAATTATATACCCAAATTAACATGTCTCGTTTAACGCCACACGGGCGTGCACATACCTCATAGGTCAAAGCTCAATAATTATAACACGGATTTGACAAAGTATGCACAGTTAATAATTAATTAATTTATTTACTTACTTATTATTAGTATTACTCTTATTATTATTTTATACATAAGTTGTTGAATAAGCCTAACAGGCATGACTCCCTACCAATACTATAGTAAAGTTTTAACTCACAGGGAAGAATTTAAACACAAGAATTTCCAGCACAAGGATCTCATCCTTACATAACTTTCACCGCGGCTCGTAGCCCGGTTTAAATATATCTTAAATCATATTAAAATGCGAGGATCTCGTCCTCAATTTCGAATCACAAGCAACATCTGTATCGTACCAATCGAAACATTCCATTTCCTTCCTTTAAATATTTTCCGTTAAACAAAATTACAACACGTAACGATAAACATAGCTATCTCCATAGAGTTTCTCAATACAAGTATTCACATAAGTAGATTTTTTTGAGTTACGAAGTTCACCCGAGAGTGGAGCATATTAGAAGAATTTTATTTGATATGCATAACCGTATTAAGTTTAGGAAATCATCACTTTATAATAATTAGAAATTATTCTTGTAAAGACACCGTTTAATGTAACGACCTCATCCATACCATAGAAAATATATCAACAGGCTGGGTCTCCAACTCTAGGAATCTAACCTCCACTTTCAACATTCCGACTCCTTTTTCCCTAGCTGGTCATGTAGTTGAGTTGTAACTGCAATGGGGTACGTATCCTGAGTGTTCTGATGAAATAGGACTCTCCCAAGTCTAGGACAATTTCTATCACTAGCCGAAATGAAGTACCAACTTGCCCTGAGTCGTACAACATTTTACAATCATATTTGAGTCCTTTAATGAGTCTGTAGACTTACTCTCTGGCTATATGAACCAAAGTAGGAGTATGACAGGCTAACTTGTCGAACCTGATGGCATGTTCAGACATTGTCATGGTGACCTGATACAATCGTTCAAACCTTAAGCGCCACGCAAAATGGAAAGTTCGAGAAACAAACTCTTTCTAAAGCATTATGAAAAGTGAGTCAAATAGTTGGTGTTGCAATGACTGGTCGTCCTCTTCGTAGGCTTGCTTCGACCCCCGGCGACCAGTTTCTCATTTACCATGTTGACTCGACACCGCCGAGCTACCCCACTTATTCATGTACCCTTCATTATTCCTTGGGGTAGCTCTTATCCTTATTGATGCACAATGACCCCAAAGGTAGAGCTCTATACAGATAAACCTTGGCATGAACCATATAGTCTAGAAGCTTGTCAACCACTATACTCCCTCTAGAGCACCCCAAAATCCGCAACCGTGACTTCCACGCTGAGTAGACCTTCTGTAGATTTAAAATTGTCTATATAACTCCTTTGGTACTGAGGCATATGGTTATTAAGGAGGCAGACATATCACAAGTCCCAGCTTTACCTCTTGTAAAATCTCAAGGCTTATGCATTCCAAGCCAAAATCGATATAACACATGACCCCACAATCTATTCCTTGACAGTGGACTTCCCCACTTGGCACAAAGTCATATGTCACAATGCCTGATAATTCACAATGTTAAACTTCACAAATCATACAAATCAACCCCGATGCTTTCAACTATTCCCTTGTTATGCAATACTGGAGTAGCTATAAATTCTTTTGGGACCTGAATTAGTCCAACATGTACCGACTGAGCTAGAACCTCCGCGTCTAGTTCCATTTGAGACTGTAGAATAGGTGCTGATGTTCGAGCTTTAGAATGAGCTCTGCTTCTGTCTCTTCCCCTAATCGTAGCTGTCATTGGGGCTTCACCTCTTGTCCGGTCATAGACGTTTTGCGTGTTGTCGAGATTTGTGAGAGGACAAGAGTAGGCAAGTTCAATCATCAATGGTAGAATAAATTCGAACGATGGAGTAGAATAGAAGTGAAATTGTTCCTAACTTCATAGCCTCTGAGAGATAAGTACAGATATTTTCGTACCGATCCTTCAGACCCTACCAAGTTTGTTCGTGAATTGTGAGACCTAAGAAACCTAGTGCTCTGATACCAACTTGTCACGACCCAAATTTCCAACCTTAGGGATCGTGATGGCGCCTAACACTACACTTGCTAGGCAAGCCAATGTTAGAGTTCACTTAACTATTTACTTTAATTAACCATTTAAACATGATAGAATAATTTTAAATTAATACTTAATCTAATGGCTTTAAATGAATAATTCACAATATAAAATAATAAACAATTAACTACACTGAGCCACGAACTAATTATATAGATAAATCCAAAAACTACCCCAGAGTCTTGTGTCATAATTCACGAACTACTAAAGAATACTACAAATACTTGGCTGAAAGAAATAATGTAACTATTCTGAATATAATAAAACAACATTTGTGAAAATAGGAGAAGACTCTCGGGATCTGCGAAAGCCGGCAGATATACCTCGTGTCTCCGAATAAATGAATAGTCGCTCTAAATATCTTTTACAGCTGGCCGGTACCTGGATCTGCACAAAATGCAGAGTGTAGTATCAGTATAACTGACCCCATGTACTGAGTAAGTGCTGAGCCTAACCTCAACGAAGTAGTGACGAGGCTACGGCGGGGCTTTAGCAATATAACCTGTGACAATAATATATAAAGCAATAAGGAAATCTAAACAAATAATTAAGTACTGCAACAACAATAAAATAACCCAGCCGCCTTTTTCAGGCCTCATCTATAACCAATTCTCAAATAATTTCCAAGTTCCCAAATTCTAACTTTAAATAAAAGTAGTGCCGAAAATATGAAGAATAGTAAAATAAACATTTAAGCTTTTCAAATCTTTATTTTCTTTGAAATTAAGTAAAAATATATATGTCCTCCCTTATTGCTCCTTGTTGCGGCGTGAAACCCGCTCCCACCTGTCCACCCTTATTGCTCCTCCCTAAATATATCACCCGTATTACTCCTGTTGCGGCGTGCAACCTGATCCCACATGTCCACCCTTATCACTCCTTGTTGCGGCGTACAACCCGCTCCCACCAGATATCTCATATCAATTTATTCATAAATTTCACAATTTAGGCCAAGCCTTTCACAATATTTTTGTCTCGACAATTATAAATAAGAAACTGTATTTTTCTCATAACTTCATCAATGTCCTGTCAACCATGAAACCAACATGAACATAACTATGCATATCTATATCTCGTAAAAACAATGCCAAACAGCTCAACCGTTTTGTACCACAAGGGAACCAGCTAAAACAACTAATACTCTTTCCAAAATAACCACAACAATATTTAACAACAAAATAACAAGGCCAAGTAGTCGTAGAAACAATAATGAACATAGAACAATTAAGACAAGAAACAATTAAGTTGGGAACGGGAAAGGGATCATGTTTAATAGAAAATTTGGTGGTGCAGAGATACTCGTCACCTCACCTATACACCACACACATGCATTTCACATAGCACACAAGTGGAGTTCCTATTCTCTCAAGTCAAAGTTAGACCAACCACTTACCTCAATTTTGTAGGCCACTCACTGCTCAATTATAGCTTTTCCTTTAGAATCTTGCTCTAACTTGCTCGAATCTAGTCATAATTAACTCAATATCATCAATTAAAGCTAAAGGAACCGACTTTATTGAAAAACATAATTTTTTCTAAGTTTTCTCAAAAAAAGTGAAAACCCGACCCCGGGCCTGCTCGGTCTAAACTCGGGGTTCGGACCAAATTACGTTTGCCATTCACCCACGAGCCCAAATATACTATTAGTTTTGAAATCCGACCTTAATTCGATGTAAAAATTTGATTTTTACAAAATTTTCTAATTCTACCCAAACCCTCAATTTTTACCATGAACATTCTTAGTTTTTGCTTTGAAAGTGATGAAAAACAGTAAGGAATTGAAAGAACAAAGTTTAGAATTGATTACCTATGACTAGGGGATGATAATTGCTGAAGAAAATCGCTATTAAGGTTGTAAATCTCGAAAATATGGTGAAGAAGAAGGTCTACCTGTTTTTTAAAAGAGTATTTATATCATTGGAAAGGGAACCTATGTGTTCGCATTCCACGGGATGCGTTCGCATAGGGTAAGGGGGCTGGGCCTATACGATCCCGGGGAAACCAGTGCGTTCACATAGAACACTGGCCTTCCCTCCCCCAGGCCCACTTTAATGAAATGCGATCGCACAGTAGGGAGTGTGTTCGCACAGCTTAACCCAGGCAAAGCTTCGCGATCGCAACCTTAGATCCGCGTTCGCAAAACACAAAAGAAGGGCCCCCCCTGAGCTACACTATGCGATCGCAAACCTATGCGATTGCATAGTACAAAAACCTGGACACCAGCAAACAGAAAATCAAGAATTCTCTTTAAGTGTAAAACACCATGTGGCCTATCCGAAACTCATCCAAGCCCTCGGGGCTCTAAACAAAACATGCACGCAAGTCTAAAAATATCATACGGACTTGCTCGTGCGATCAAATCATGAAAATAACATGTAAAGCTATGAATTAAACAACAAAACTCATCATTTGATCAAGAACACCTAAAGTTCATAACTTTTCAACCGGATGTCCGAATCACGTCAAATAAACTCCGTTTTCACCAAATTTCACAGTTAACCTTTAAATACTATAACAAATCTGTACCGGGCTCCGGAACCAATATACGGGCCCGATACTTGTGGTTTCAAACATTTATTCTTTTTTTTTATTTCATTAATATTTCAGCAAAATAATTTCTTTCAAAAATTGATTTCTAAGGCTTGGGACCTCGGAATTTGTTTCCGGGCATACGCCCCAGTCCCATATTTTACTACAGACCTCCCGGGATCGTCGGAACACAGATCCGGGTCCATTTACTCAAAATGTTGACCAAAGTCAACTATAATCAAATTTAAATTCTAGAAATTACTATTTCTCATATTTTCACATAAAAGCTTTCCGGTTTCACGCCCGGACTGCGCACGCAAATTGAGATACTTAAAATTAGTCTTTTCATGGCTATTAAGCATGGAACAGAATTTAAATTTATAAAATAACCCCTTGGATCATCACAAGTAGACAACTTTGCCATGAATTCTAGTGACTCCAATATTGCATCCATTACTTATGAAATCATTTTAGCTATGCTTTTGACTCAGCAAAATGTCTCTGGAAATTTAGAATACCATACCCCATGCTATTTGGTGGAGACTGTTGGACAGAAAGGAACAACAAAACCTTGGAATTCAACCTAGAATATCCTAGGAATAAGCATCTGGAATCTCTTTGGAATAACTTCCTCAGGTAAGGTTGGATGAAGTATCAAAAAAGCCTTAAAAAGAGCAGCCCGGTGCATAACGCATCCCGCATTTTGCAGGGTCCAGAGAAGTGCGGCCCCAAGAATGTGATATAGACAGCTTACCCTAATGTAAGCATGCCTATCCTAAGAACCAACGAAGCCTAATGCTCCCTTATTTAAATGAAAAAATATGTTGGTAAATATCCGCTGCAAATGCTAAGTTACACCGAGTAACTTAGGTAACGAGATATAAAGTTTTTGCACAGTTACTCCCATAGCACAAATTTACCAAATTACGCTAGTAGTCATTTGTCATGCTATCATGCGTTGTTAAATAAAGACTACTTATTAGACACAAAAAGTTTCTCTTGCATCAAGTTCCTACTTTCCGTAGGAAACATCTTTTCTTGGCCTTTATGAGTTTACAGTTGTTGCTAATCTTGTTTTATATCACGTCTATCTTTGCGTTGCTATGTGTTTCTCCTTTATGTATAGCCTGTGTTCTCTTGTTTATGCTGTTAAAATTTATACCCTTGAGTATTGCAGTGACTTCAGTGCGATGTGAAGAGTTCATATTTTTAAGAAGCATAAATGTAATTACTATATGGAGGATTGTGATCACAATGAGTCCACTTAAATAAAAATTTTATTTATCAAAATTTAATATTCTTCTTTATTGACATTTATTGTTAGTTATATCTCCCCCGGGGAAATCAATAGACCATCTAATAAAAGCTTAAGTGTAACTTGAGATAATTTAAGTTTAAAAAGGTAAATGTCAACAGTAGAATTACATTTGAAAAGGAGATAAACAAGCAATTTAGTATACTCCCATACTTTATGCACTCACATCTGTGATTCTTGCCACTTCCTGGGCATCGTTTCTCAGTAAGATGCACTGTTTCTTGTACCTTAACTCATCCTTGAAAGCCATATCTTGAATCACCTATCAATGCAAAGAAATTATGAGCACAAAGACACCAAAGAAAAAATAGAAGAGATAATCAAACATTCACTCCAAAAGAAAGTTTAAGGATTCCCTGCCTTCTTTTAATAAAATTATAATTTATTATGTAACTTAATTCTATAAATTAATTTGAACTATGATTAATATAATTTATTCGTTCGTTATGCTGATGGAATATCGTAGTTGGATGTATAATAGGAATTATCCTAATCATCGGTTTTTGAGGGAGGAATTTATAGAAGGGGTTAAAGAATTTATTGCACATGCAATGCCACTTGAATCGTTTCGGATTGGAGGGTTGATTAGGTGTCCTTGTGTGAAGTGCAAGTGTTTGAATTTTTTGGATCGGAGGATGTTAAGGCTCATCTTTATAAAAAAAGGTTTATGGATAATCATTTTGTGTGGACTAATCATGGAGAGATTGATGGTAGTGATGGTGTATTTCATAACGTAGTTGTTGGTGAAAGTAGTAGGTCGGTGGGGAATGACGTTCAACATCCTAGATACCATGAAATGGTTACAGATGCTCTTGGGATGCACTTCGATTTTGAAACCCATGAAAGTGTTGAACAACCTCCTAATGAAGAAGCAAAATATTTTTATAAACAGTTAGAGGCCGCTAGTCGTCCACTAAGGGAATGGAGTATGCACTCTCAGTTGTCTGTTGCGATTAGATTATTAAGTATCAAATCAGATACCAATATTTCCCAAGCGGGAATGGATTCTTTCATTGGCCTTATGAGTGAACTAGTTGACCCAACTTTCAACATACCTGAAGATTTTTATAAGGCTAAAAGATTGGTTTCTAAGTTAGGACTCTCATCTATGAGAATCGATTGTTGTGAAGATGGTTGCATGCTGTATTATAAGGGTGATGCAGATTTAGAAAGTTGTAAATTTTGTGAAAAACCTCGTTTTAAGCGGATTTCCAGCGGGAAGAAGGCTGCTGTGAAGTCGATGCATTACTTACCTCTTATTCCTAGATTAAAAAGGTTGTATGCATCGATGAGTTCCGCTCCTCATATGAGATGGCACAATGAAAATAGAAGGCCGCCCAGTGTTATGTGTCATCCTTCAGATGGGGAAGCTTGGAAGCATTTTGATAGGACGTATTCGGATTATGCTAGTGAACCGAGGAATGTTCGGTTGGGTTTGTGTGCTGATGGTTTCACGCGATTTTCTGTTTCTGCAACACCATATTCATGCTGGCCGGTCTTTATTATGCCGTACAATCTTTCGCCTGAAATGTGTATGACTAGTCCATATATTTTTTTAAATTGTGTTATTCCCGTCCCCAGTCCCCACAATCCAAAGAGTTTGATTGATGTATATTTGCAATCTCTGATTGATGAGCTTAAACAGTTGTGGTATGATGGAGTTGAGACATATGATATATCAACTAAGCAAAATTTCAACTTGCGTGCTAACTTAATGTGGACCATTAATGTTTCCTGCGTATGGAATATTTTCTGGGTGGATGACTCCCGGAAAGTTAGCATGTCCTTACTGCATGGAAAATGGTAAAGCGTTCACTTTAAGACATGGCCGAAAGCAGTCATGAGTTCAGAAGGATGAAGAACACATTCAAAAAGAATACAGTTGAACTTTATTTGCCACCTCCAATTTATTCCGGTGAGGAAATTTGGGAGAGGGTTTAGAACTTCACTAAAGCTACCGAAGCCCCACCTTCTAGATTTCCCGGATATGGTGTTACTCATAACTGGACAAAACATCGCATATTTTGGAGTTGCCATATTGGAAGGATAATCTTCTCCGGCACAATCTTGATGTCATGCATATTGAGAAGAACTATTTTGACAATTTGTTCAACACAATGATGGATGATAAGAATAATACAAAAGATAACCCGAAGGCTAGACTGGACTTACAAGAATATTGCAGGCGGCCTGAATTACATTTGCAGTCTGGGAACAATGGTAAGGTGTTCAAGCCCAAGGCCAGCTACACATTCACTTTGTAACAAAGACGACAGATTTGTGAGCGGGTTGCAAACCTAAAGATGCCTGAAGGCTATGCATCGAACTTGGGAAAACGTGCCGATATGGTTGAGGGAAAGTTGACTCATATGAAAAGTCATGACTGTCATATATTCATGGAAACCTTAATCCCTATTGCATTTTGTGGATTGTCTGAAAATATATGGAAACCCATCAAAGAGATAAGTTTGTTCTTCAAAAGGTAAGAAAACCTATTTAAAATGGACCGGAACATTCATGTAATCAGTAATAAGCTGGAAAGGATTTTTCCATATGGTTTCTTTGATGTGATGGAACACCTTCCAATTCACCTTGTACACGAGGCATGACTTGGAGGCCCGGTTCAATGCAGGAGGATGTATCCATTCGAGAGGTAATGATCAAACCTTGTTTTATTCTTGTAATTTTATTTAACGTTATCGTCTAATATGACAATGAGAAGGACTATCGGCAAGTGTAAATGGTTTGTTAAACAGAGGAATAGGATTGAAAGATCCATATGCGAAGCCTATCTTGCAAAGGAAACTGCCCATTTTTATTTTTACTACTTTGACAGTCATGTGCCATGTGCTAGAAATAGGACCAATCGGCATAATGTGGTGATCGAGATTGATCCATTATATCCACCAATATCCATATTCAATCAACCAAGCCGAGGTTCTAAAGATCGAACAAAAAGGAGCCTAAGTAGTATGGAGTACAAATCAACTTCAAATCATGTGTTGCTAAATTGTCCGGAAGTTCAACCCTTTCTTAAGTAAGTGTTGACGTAAGATTAATTTACATGGGCTACTATTTAATTTGGTTGATACAACTAACAAATAATTTTCAATACGTTGCTCAGTGACTTCATGAGTCAAATAATTTTCTACATTTGAGGCATGGTTTAAAGAGTGTGTAAGTGCATCTTACATACTTTCTCACATGTGAATATACATACTTGTAAATATAATTGCTCACTTGTGATTTATTTACCCCTACATGTAGGTTAATAATTCAAACAACGGTGTCAATCAATTTTTGAAAGACATATCTTGGGGACCTGAACCTACGGTTACGACTGTCTAAGTATTATGTGAATGGTTACAAATTTCACACCGAGGAATGCTCCAAGTATAAAAAAAGCAATAACAGTGGGGTGTGTGTCAAAGGTGGTGAAGACAACCAGGATGGGGAAAATAATTATTATGGTGTGATCAAAGAGATTCTAGAATTGTCATATTCAGGTTGGCCAAATAAGAAGATCAAAAAGAGGGAGTATGATCGCTATGATCCTTTTATAATTGCAGAAAGAGTTAGGCAAGTGTATTATGCTCCATATCCATTGCGAAGAGATAAGGCTGATTGGTTGGTTGTAATCAAAACAAAGCCTGTTGGTAGGGTGGAAGTTGAGAATGTGCTAGATGTTGCTTACTAAAACGATACCTCAAGTGTTAACCAAATGGTGGATGATCAGTACGAAAATTACTTGGAGCATCCTCAACGCATATTAGAAGAAGTTGATATTGAGGAAATAACAATCATAGAAAATGAGGATGAAGAATCACCTAATGAAAATGAAATAAGTGAAAATGAATAAGTGAAGAGGAAGGATTTTCATACGAGGAAAGATACGTCGACGAAGACAACTAGCATGTTAGTTTTTTCAAGCGCTCTCAACTTATATAGATTTATATTCTCAATTCTAACATTTCCTTTAATTTATGCAGATGGCCGGTAGGGGTTGAGGTAGATCTAGGAAGGATAAAAGGCCTACTGATCATGATGATGATGCTACACCCTCGCTTCCTTCAACTCCACGCTTGCATCCCTCTGCTGCTGATGGCCGGCAACAATCTTCTAGGCACATATTTATTCCATCACATCCATCCACTCATCATACTACCCACTATTAGTCCGCCCAGCAGTATTATCACCAGTCTCCGCTATCGGGCTATTCCCCGCTTCCTCCTCATTATCCAACCAATAGTTACACGGGTGCATAGAGTCACCACTCACAGAGCCATATGGTACGCCCGTCATCTGCTCCACCTGATTTATCTCCAGCTGGATCGCATCCATCTAGATTTCAGCCGGCCGGATCGCAATAGGGGTCTAGATCGATGCAGGGGTGTGGATCACGACCATCTTCTTCAGTGACCCCGTCTCCATATCCACGGAGTTCGTCTCCTAGCATTTCTAGACTTCGTCTTCGGGATAGTAGCACTGAGCCAGATGCCCCCCATTCGGCGCATGCTTCAGATTCATCGGAGGATGATGATCCAGTTGATGTGCGTTATGATCATTATCATAGGATCATCATCAGGCTTGAGGGCAATGGGTAAGATTTATTTATTACTTCTTATTTTTTCTGAATTATAATAGCCACTTTATTTAAGTAATTGATGTGTTGCAGGTTCATTCCTAATAATCGGGTTACAAAGATAATCACTGATATTCTTGGCGGGTTGTAGTTGGAACCCTATCCGACTTGGAGTGACTTTCCAGAGAGTCTCGTGCAACAGATGTTCAACCAATTTAAGGTTTTAATACAATTCTTATCTATTTAAGCATTATATTAACAATATTTTCATCTAACATTACATACTTTATTTGCAAACTAAGTGTGCCTGGGAGGATAGGTATAACCGTGAAATTTGTAAAAGTTGGGAGTACAAATGCCGTAGGAGCTCTCTGATTCCTTCAGGCCGCTTGAAGTGTTAAGAAGGAGCCTTCATGGGTTCTACCGGACTTATGGGTGGATTTGCAGAGGTATTGGACCACCGAGAAATTCAAGAAGCAGAGTGAACTGGGAAAGAAGGCCGGAGCATCGGAGAAGGGTGGCTCCTTGCACTGTCTAGGTTCAAGGAGCATGGGGGATATGAGGAGACATTTGGTAATTCCTTAAAATATTTTGGTCTATTTTTATCGAACTATATTTATATATGTTAATTGATTTAACACGTTTTATTATATTTGTAGGAAAAAAAATTGGGGAAGAAGATGAGTCATGATGAGTTCTACATGGAGACTCATATCCGGAAGAAGAAGGCACCCGTAGATCCAACTAGATGGGTCGAGGACTGAGCGGAGACTACACATGTAAGTTTCATAACTACTATAAATGTTTATAGTATTATATAGTTAGTAATTTTCTATCTTCTAAACAAAGGGTCATTACAAGATCAATTTGGAGGAGTACACTCAGAGCTTGCCACTGAATGAGCAAGGAGAACGACCGCCTATTTCAGACGAAGAAGCGGAGAAGATATGCTTGGATGTTGTCGGTGGTCCTAAAAAGGGGATAGCATACGGCCTTTCAGATAAATCGTTTCGGCGCTACAGGGATGGATTGTAAGGTATAGGGACTTCCGCCCAAGGCGAGGCGATTGATAGTCAGTTATATTATCTATGGAATAGAAGATCGCAAAGCTGACTGCAGAGCTTGAAGAGTCAAATGCTAGAGAAAAGAAGAGAGGTGAACACGAAAAATTTAATCTCCTTCAAGGTCAGTTGGCCAATCTTCTTGCTTGTGGTGCTTTCCCCATTCCCCGGTCTCCTCCCCCTTCCCCATGTGCCGGCGATGAAGATTCTAGGAGTGAAGATGGAGATGATGCTACATAAAAAACTCATTGAATGTTGTTTATTGTTAAACAAAGTTTTGAATTTGTCAATATTTTGTTGATGTTGGTTATTTGAATGATGATTATGTTGTTATTTTGTTATTGAACATTTTAGTAGTTGTTTTTATGGTTATTAGTTGTTGTGGTTATTAGTTGTTATTAAGGCCTTGTTGTGGTTATTAGTTGCCGTTAAGGCTTTGTTGTGGTTATTAATTGTTGTTGGTTATTTGTACAATGTTGGTTATTAGTTGTTGTTGAAGTCTTGTTGGGTTTTCATTATGGTTGAATGGCAGCAATGTAAGCTGCCATTATAAGATTGGTTTAAATTGACAAGTGGTGTAGCTTAAAAGAAAGCATTTTCTGCCCAGTTTTTACCCAGATTTCCGACCGAATTCGGTCGGAAATTATTATTATGTTGCCTAGATTTCATACTTTCAGTGAAAATTAATTAATTTTTACCCAGAATAAATTCTCCAGATTATTCAAAATTTCGACCGAATTCGGTCGAAAATTGTGAATATATATTTATTTTTTTTTAAATAAATTAACAATTTACAAATAATTATTTAATTAAGTAAAATTATTTTTTTATATTTCCGACCAGTTTCGGTCGGAATATTAAAAAAAAATTATAAAAATTATAAAAATTTCCGACCGATTCCGGTCGGAAATTTGAAAATTAAAAAAAATAATATTTAATAATTTCTGACCAATTTTTGTCGGAAAATAAAGTTTGACAGTCAGTCAACGCATTGAAGTTTCCGACCAATTGTGGCTGGTACTCGTTTGCGACCAGTATTTTCTCGTCCAATTAAAATCGGTCAGAATTTGATCGAAAATTGCTAATTTCCGATCGATTTCGGACGGAAATCACCTGATTTCTAGTAGTGAAAACCCAATATACACATTTTCTTAGTCAAGAATTCACCTTATGTGTGCACATTTCTAAAATGGAAAATGTAATCCTATGGAGTAGAGGATATGATGCGTTTGCATTTCTCGATCTGTTACTAGTTGTTGCATGAAGCAATATTCTTCTCGTAAACAAACCAACCACCGCTTATATCTCATAAAAGAAATTGCTTTTCCCTTTGTGGCGAGCTTTGAGAAGTGCAGGGTTTTTTCGGGATTTGTTTCTATTCAGCTTATATACAAGTAGAGTTTTCCAAATTCTAATAGTTAAGCATGAGATTGCATATTGATATTGTAGTAATGACTGATTGATTATGTGATTTTTGGGAGTTCTTTTTGAAATTTAAACTATATCTCCCCAAGCCGAAAGGTAATTTGGATTCAATAACTTTTTGGTGTGTGTCGAACGTGGAATGTGCATTCTGATGAAAATTTTCGTAAGCATGTTTAGCCATGTTTTCTCATCATATCAGCTTAGCTCCCTTTATGCCCTTTTAATTACTTTACCACCTCCTTTCAAACTACCTCTTAGCATTTGCTCACAAACTAAAAAATAATTAGCAATTCAATGGAACATTAATTTCCTATAGAGCTGGCATCCATTAAAACATCTAAATTCAACAAAGTATGAAAAAAAAATCACTTATATCAGTACGTGTAATAAGCAAGAAATATAACAGGGATCCATGAACTACCAAGCACCCAAAGATAGACAAAGGCAATGGGTAGTCGTATTTGTTGAGTTCAAGCATATTCTCTGAATCAATTATCTTGTTGGATCTGTGTATTACTAAATTAGCAACCATTTTTGTGTCTAAAATATCATTATTTTTCTCATGATGTAGTTCTCTTGTCTCTAAACTCGAAACTGATTTTGCATTTTCTGCTATATATTTTTTTCTACTATCCAACTATTATACAAGAAAATATAAGAAGCTATTGGTGAAATTAATAAACAAAGATTCAAATTTTGCCCGTCATACAAAAAAGACATATTGAACTTCAAATTATCATTTATTTCTTGAGAAAGCAAGAAATATATCCATTATTTAAATAGACATTTAATCGATCTAATGCACCTTCAGATCATCAAGCGATGGCACCATACAAAACTATTACTAAAACATACTTAGAATAGAGTGATGTTAAAATAATATTTAGATAGGCATATAAAACATATGTTATGATCGTAAAAGCTTTAATAAATTACATATCAATAACTATTTGTTAGTGGAATTTAGTACAACACTATCGTTTTAATTGCTCATTTTCATCAATATGGAAAGTAAAGATGTAATACAAAGAAATGTCAGTCCAATTTTATGCTCAAACTATAAATAATAGAAATAAAGTTTTGACCTTTCTTTTTCTCTGTTTGCTTTTTCCACTGAAAAAAATAAAAAAGATTATGAAAAATATGATTCATCTATTTAGAGCTTTTGGAGACCATAATCCTACTACGCCTTTGAATTTGTAAAAAGTAGTGGAAGCAAATGATTAGGACTGGCCGATCCAAATTTGGTTTTTGGTAAGAAGGAAAATGATTTGAAAATATTTTTCTGATTTTATCACTTTCTTTTTTGTTTGGTTCGTGAGTGAAAAACTCTTTTCGGAAAGTATTTTTTAGTGTTTGATTAGAGAGAAAAATATTTTTTACGAAAATAATTTTTTATGCCACTCTCCTAACCCTGCTTCCCCAAATCCCCATGTTTCATGTGCTCTCCCCCCTACCCTCCACCCCAAATACCCTACATTTTCAAGACTCTATTTTCTTTGAGAATTTAATTATTCTTTCAAAAATCCACCCAAACCATTACTTTTTCACGCAAAAAAAAAAAAAAAAAGGTTAAAATTTGTGTTCCATAACTAAAAAGGAATTGTTCTTTTTTTTGGGTTGAAAAAAAAAGGACTCTTTCCATAACATAAAAAAAAAATACTCGCTTTGTAAAATAAAAGATAATACTTTTTCTACATGCATGAAAAAAAAATACTAATTTTGTTGAAATGAAAGAAAATATTTTTTATTACATTATTTTGTTGAAATGAAAAAAATAATTTTCCTAGAAAGTACTTTTTTGTTGAAATAAAATAAAAAACTTTTTTACCTCATAAAAAAAAAGATTCATTTTGTTGAAATGAAAAAAAAAATAAAGAAAATACTCTATCTACAATATAAAAAATTACTCCTAAAAATATTTTTATTTAGGATGAGAGTTAGGATTGGGGTGTGGTGAGGGTGGGTGGGTATGGTAGGGTAGGGGTGGGTGTGGGGGTTGGTGGGGAAGGGGAATAAGGCGAGGAAGGCTGAAAAAGAGTTTAGCAAAATATCTTTCCTTCTCTTGATAGGAAAAATATTAAAATGAGTTCATGAGGAAATGTTTTTCAAAATATGTAAGCCAACCAAACATAAAAAAATTAGAAATATTCTCCGGTAAATATTTTCCTTCATACCACACACACCCTTAGCATTACTGTATCACACCTCTTTTATGTCCATTCAACCCTATTACGAGGTTGAGTTAGAAGAGTTTTTCCAATCGAAGTGACGCTTAGAAGAGGGATTATTTATTATTTAGAGTCGCCACTTGGAATTTAGTTTTGGTGTTCCAAGCCACCTTTTATCTTGTATCCCTTAACAAAGGATGGTTTGACTCTTAATTTATGGTCTACGAAAACAGAAGACTGAGTAAGGAATTCTGTTGACCCTGGGGAAGGTGTAAGGCACTGCTCGAGTCCCGCGGTTCTAGCACGGTCGCTTTATTGACTCATGTAAGGCTTAAATCAATTTTT
>ML334920.1:0-51596 GCA_005239505.1 Nicotiana paniculata
TCCTTGCCACAATTCATATTCAACATAGCCCTTTTTCAATTAAGCACTTCTATATTTTCACTATAACAAATTAATAAAAATTTGGAGGTGTGTATCTTTTTGTACATACTTTTAATATCAATTTTTTTTCTTTCCTACACACACTCCATACATGAAGATTCAATGGCTAGTGACTTTTGAATATAATTTTTAGTGCACTAACAGGTCTTTCCATGACTCCACTCAAAAGTTAATCCCCAATATCTCACCTTACTTCTTTTAGCGACTAAGTGACTTAGGAGGAAAAGGTGCAAAAATCTCAATTTAAGAACAAAATAGGGGTACNGGTCAAACGGCTCAAAGGGGCTAATAATGAAAAAATTAATTCTTATGTGACAAGCACATCCATGATCAAACAAGAAAAATGCATACGTCATTCCCTAGACTAGCATAACCTACAATTTTGCTTCGATTAACACACTGGGCAAGTTCTAGACTACACAGGATAGCATAGAAAATCACTAAACTTCACTCACACATTGCACATGAATCAATCAAAATGGTTTTATTCAACTCTCAAGTCAAGCAAGCACACAAAATTAAGAGAATTAAGTAATTTTTCACTATGTAGCATACAAGTAAACAACTGAGCTAAGGCGTCACACAAGAGGCTATTTATTTTTACTCGGGCATCACATGTCAAACCAAATACAAGGGAAAGCAGAATGTATGTCATAACCCAATATGCTGGACCCAAACATGTCATAGGGTATTTCTAAGAGTAATCCTTCCTAACTACTAAAAAAAACACAAATAATATAAAGTTGCCCTGTTCAAGTTACACCCTTGGAAAAGAAGCGTTGCCCAAAGAAAAACCAAGGGATACTACCTAACTATCCGACAAAAAAATAAAAAAATCTTTTTGGCATTTTTAAATCGGACTTTATCCCTCAATAAAATTGTCTAACAGATCCATCATTGGGAAAAGTCCAAGATTTTTCTAAAAAAACAATAATTTTATATAATTACACCTCAGAAAGTAGTTTCCCCACCCCACACTTATGTTATGCATAATCCTCGATGCATGATCACAAATAAAAACATTAAAACAAGGGTGAGAAATACTCCCTAAGACCCTCTCGGGCCTAGCTCGGACATGATTCTCAATCTTTAGAGTCGGGATTACCCCACACTTAAGCTCAAACATGCCCCTCAGCTTCAACTTTGGGTACTCAGACTTCCCCTACTCTGCAAAATATAAACAACACAAAACTCAATACTAAAAAAAATAAAAAAAAATAAAAGATATACAGGATGGGTTGCCTCCCAACAAGCGCCTTATTTATAGTCGTGACATGACTCTGCTACTCTGCTCAGGCTGGGTGCTTTCTCTTCTTCTTTCTCCCATGAAGCCTAGCCTTTTTGCGCGCTCTTAACGGGCCTCCTTTTTTATCTCTGGCTCTTTTCTCAATTATCATTACACCCTCAGCTTGCAACATCACCTCCTCTGGATCACTGCCATTCACATAAGGACTCAGCTCTATCCCCTTCACGTCGACCACAGTAATCATGCATAGGTCCTCATAATGCTTCGGGAGTTTAAGTGCCTTGTACACATTAAAAGTGACCTCCTCGTCGTCAACTCTCATTTTTAACTTCCCTGATCTCACATCAATAATTTCTCCACCAGTAGCTAAGAATGGTCGCCCCAAAATAATGGGCACTTCCTCATCTGCTTCGTAATCAAGCACAATAAAATCAGTGGGAAGAATAAAATTTCCCAATCGAACTAGAACATCCTCAATAATTCCTTCCGGCATAATTAGCGACCTATCTGCTAACTGTAAGGTGATTGTGGTAGGTCTAAGAACCCCCGATCCGAGTTTCTTGAACAAAGAATATGGCATCAAATTTATACTAGCCCCTAAATCACACAGGGCTCTACCAACTTCTTGTTTTCCAAGAGACAAAGGAATTGTGAAACTCCCAGGATCCTTCAACTTAGGAGGAAGTTTACTCTGAACTCTGGCACTGCACTCTTCAGTAAGTGCAACTGTTTCGAACTCTGCATGTCTTCGTTTAGTTTCCACAATATCACTGAGATACCTCGCATACTTAGGTACTTCTTGCAAAATTTCCACCAAAGGCAAATTCACACTCACTTGGCTCAACATATCTAGGAATCTCTTGTACTTAGCATCATCTTTTTGCCTCTGCAGTCTTTGTAGAAATGGAGGTGGTGGCCTTGTTTCAATTACTTGCTCGGGTCCTTTATCATCTTTATAATTCCCCTCAACTGGCTTGGGAACTAATTCTCCTTCAGGATGAGCTATATTCTTCTTTGTTTTGGAGCTTCTTCTAGTATTCTTCCATTTCTCAAGGTAATTGCATTGACTTGAGCCTTAGGATTAGGCTCAGTATCACTAGGAAGAGCTCCTACTGGTCTGGTATTTTGGGAACTGGCAAGTTTCCCCAATTAACATTCCAAGTTTGTCTTTGTTGCTGCTTGGGCCTGGTGATCAGCCATTATTTTCTGATTGAAAGCAAGTTGGTCATTCATCATTCTCTTCATAATCTCCTCAAAGCTAGCTGATTGTTCAGCCTGAGGTGGTTTGTATTATTGTTGAGGTGCTTGAGGCTGATACTGATTATGATTGCCTTGATTTCCACCCCAAGAGAAATTTGTGTGGTTCCTCCAGTTGGGATTGTAAGTGTCCTCATACTGATTTATTTGGCCTCGATTTACATTACCCATAAAATATACAGACTCTGGATTTGCTGGGCATAGATTGTTCATGTGACCCTCTCCACAGACTTCACAAAATACCTGAATCTGTTGCACTAGTTGGGCCTGTTGCAGTGGTTGAGACTGTTGCTTGTTAATGATCAGGTTCATCTGATTGACTTGGTTAGTCAATGTAGAGATTTAAACTGACAATGATGATACAACATCTAATTCAAGAACCCCTGGTGACTTTTGAACCACATTCCTTTCCATCTCACCTAGCCAGTCTGGATTGCTTTTGGAGAATTTATTCAATAATGCAAATATTTCATCATAATTCTTCTCCAATACCTGACCTCCAGCTACTGCATCTACCACAATTTTTCTTTGAGGATGGATCCCCTCAATGAAAATGTGAACTAACACCTCGTTTGTCTGATTGTGATGAGGGCAGTCTCTGAGTAGCCCCTTGAACCTTTCCCATGCCGAATATAAAGATTCACCCGTTTTCTGTCTAAAGGAGACTATCTCACTTCTGATCTTTGCAGTCTTTCCTGAAGGGAAGAACCTTGCCAGAAATTTTCTCGCCAAATCGTTCCATGTTATAATGGAATTAGCTGGTTCTTCCTTCATCATTCGCTTTGCTTCGCCCAATATAGAGAATGGGAAAAGCGTGAGCCTCACATAATCTGGCGTGACCCCGTTAGTGATATAAGTATCACTAATCTCCAAGAAGTTCAGAATGTGCTGCTGTGGATCCTCGTGTGAAAGACCCATAAATTGCCTGTTTGCATGAAGCAGTTGGATCATGCTCTGTTTCAGCTCAAAGTGCCCTGTGATTCTGGGCTTCACGATGCTGGAGGTAATATTAGCAATACTGGGCATTGCTATCTCCTGAACAACCATGTGTTGTTCCTCTGCCATGTTCACAGGAAATTGGATGAAGTCCTGAATATTTCCTGTATCTCTTTCTTCTCTCAACCTCCTATGAAATGTTCTCTCAGGTTCGGGGTCAAAGCCGTCAAGTCTGTCCCGGCAAGGGCGCCAAAAACTTGTTGGTCCCAAATGCCCACGCAAGTATACGTGGTCGTAGCAAGTAATATAATGTTAAATCGAATGTAAAACCCACAGGGACTTGCGTAAACTACTTGTTGAATCACTATAATCATTATTTAATCAAGCCAAAATAAAATCTAGTAATGTAACTATTTTATACTACGATTCTATGGAATAACTAATTATCAAGTAACGATAATATTGTTGTGTATTCAGTAGAGACAAATATTCCAGGGTTGTGATCAATTCACCACTCGTATTGCATTCTAATTAACTCTCCCCTTCATATAATTCACTCATGGTTGCTAATTAATCGATAAATGCTCTCATAGCCTTCTCCCGAAGCACTACTCGCCTATTCTCAATAGATTAACGCATATATTCCTATGAAATTAATCTATTTGAACGCACTAAGATTACCATGTTTAATTAAGCACGCTGACTAGGTATATTCCTATCCTAACCACAAATCCGCTCCCTGAAGGGTTAAGATCGCGCTCTCTTCAATTCTTCTCTAATCTATATACGGCTTTCCCAAGCATAACATAGATAGTATATAGAACCTAACTGCTGGCCAGACAATTAAGCAAGTAAACACAGAATTGAGGAAACAACCATATATTGAGTGAACTATAATCAAGGTTAAACTAATGTCGAATAACAATATTCATGGCTAAACCACAACCCCAGAACAATGGGTGTTTAGCCACTCATTCTGAAATCAAAAAATTGCATAAGTGTTGCATAAATTGAAAATACTAGAATAAGATGAAGAAACTGAGAAATACTTTGCTCCCTACTGATCCCGTGTGTATCTTCTCTCCAAAGTGGCATAAATACCTCCAAAAATAAGCTTAGACTTGCTTTTATACGTGTTGGGTAGGTTTAGGGCCGAAATAACCGTGTCCCGGGCAAAATGGGTCAAAAAACTCGTCACCAACGCCCTGGCTAGCGCCGGGCACCCACCAGGGTGCTTCCCCATTTTTATGTACTGCCTCCAGCACCACAGGTAGGGCTGGGCGCTGCCTGTGGCGCCAAAAATTTCCAACTTGCCCGAATTTTGCGTTTTCATCCATTTTGGCTCAAATTTCGCGCGTTTCGCCCCCGATTGATCCCAAATCATTCCTAAACATAAAAAAACTTTAGTTAATATAAATCATCACATTTAATATCTAAAACTCACGAAAAAAAAGTAAAACACGAGGCGATATACATAGAAATATATACACTTTAAGCTAAATATCAGTCCACAATAATAGTATCGCCCACCGGGATCGACACATGAACAGATGTAACTAGGGATTCACGGGACATATCCAGAAAATGGGCAAAGTATGATGAAATATAAGAATACATGGAACCAGGATCAAATAAGACCGAAGCATCTCGGTGACAGACTGAGACGATACCTGTGATCACTGTATCTGAGGCCATAGCATCTGGTCTGGCTGGAAGTGCATAAAAATGAGCCTGACCTCCACCTGATCGACCTTCCCCTCTAGGGCGGCCTCTAGCTGACTGAACCCCACCCCTAGTTGCCTGGGGGTGAGGGGTGGGGGGTGGGGGGTGGGGTGGTGTAGTAACTGGTGTTGAAGTTGATGACTGGCTCCTCTACTGGAATGAACCACCCAAAAGATGGGGACAGAACCTCTTGATATGACCCGGATCACCACACTCAAAACAACCCATCTCGGCAAATGACGGTGGGGACTGAAGGGAACCCCTAGTACCTGAATAACCACTAGAAAGACCATGCGCTGAGGAACCCTGAATCGAGGATTTATTTAAATACTGCCCAAATAATTATGCACTGCGCTCGCGAAGAGAAATTTTCCATAGAACATCGATTACCCTACGCGATCGCAACATATTCCACATGATCGCGATTCCTTGTTGCCTGAACGCACGTGATTGCAAACCGGCCCACGCGATCTCAAAGCACACATGACCAGCCCCCACACGCGCCTCTCTAACACTAGTCGATCGCACCAAGACCTACGCGATCGCACTGACCAACATTGCTCACCTATGCGATCACACTCCTATCCTTGCATTCGCGATTCAAAAATTTGGCCTAGCCTCAAATTACTCTACGCGATCATATCTGTAGCCTCGCGATCGCGATGAAGGGATATCAACTGCTGTAACACCAGAAAACATCACATTTAATATCTAAAACTCACGAAACAAAAGTAAAACACGAGGCGATATACATAGAAATATATACACTTTAAGCTAAATATCAGTCCACAATAATAGTATCGCCCACCGGGATCGACACATGAACAGATGTAACTAGGGACTCACGGGACATATCCAGAAAATGGGCAAAGTATGATGAAATATAAGAATACGTGGAACCAGGATTAAATAAGACCGAAGCATCTCGGTGACAGACTAAGACGATACCTGTGATCACTGTATCTGAGGCCATAGCATGTGGTTTGGCTGGAAGTGCATAAAAATGAGCCTGACCTCCACCTCATCGACCTTCCCCTCTAGGGCGGCCTCTAGCTGACTGAACCCCACCCCTAGTTTCCTGGGGGGGTGGGGTGGTGTAGTAACTGGTGTTGAAGCTGAAGACTGGCTCCTCTACTGGAATGAACCACCCAAAATATGGGGACAAAACCTCTTGATATGACCCGGATCACCACACTCAAAACAACCCATCTCGGCAAATGACGGTGGGGACTGAAGGAAACCCCTAGTACCTGAATAACCACTAGAAGGACCATGCGCTGAAAAACCCTGAACCGATGGTGCCCGAGATGAACTATGGGGTGGAAGGGAACTGAATGTTGAATGACCTTAATGAGAACTGAGGGGACCGTGCCTCGATGATGCACCACTGTAAGCTGGGTGGACTGGCTGAGGAGGCCTAAATGAGTGGCCTCTGCTGTGCTGGGACTATCCTCCTGAATTAACACCATCGAAACTACCCGATCCTTGAGGCCTCTTGGACTTCCTCTTGACTCGCTCCTGGCGACGAACTAACTCAATCTCTCTAGAAATGTAAACCACCGCCTCAAAAGAAGCGCAAAATACCCTCTCCCTGGTCATAAAGATCCGAAGCTGATAAGTGAGGCCATCAACGAACCTTATGATCCTTTCCCGATTCGTGGGAACTAGCCAGATAGCATGACAGGCCAACTCGGAGAACCTCACCTTATACTGCATCACGTTCATGTCCCCCTGACGTAACTGCTCGAACTGCCTGCGCAGTTCCTCCCTGTGAGACTGCGGTACATACTTCTTCAGGAAAAGAATGGAAAACTGATGCCAGGTAAGGGGCGCTGCATCAACATGCCTACGCCTCTCATAGACCTCCCACCAAGTGAGTGTAGCTCCTGAAAACTAGAAGGTAGTGAATGAGACCCCACTGGTCTCCAATATCCCTGCTGTGCGAAGAATCTTCTGACATTTATCCAAGAAACCCTAGGCATCCTCGAACTCAGAACCACTAAAAGTCAGAGGCTGAAGTCTACCAAATCTCTCTAACCTGCACTGCTTATCGTCTGCCATAGTTGGGACCACAAAATCCTGGGCTGGGGCAACCGGCTGGACTAGAGCTGCCCCAGTGTCTGAAGCCCCTGAATAACCTGCTCAGGTGTACGAGCAGCTAGAGTCTGAGTGCCTCCCCCGGCCTGAGAAGTAACGACAGTAGTAGATACAATGACTACCTGTGCAAGACTGGTGCATATAGTCAGAATCTGAGACAGAGTCTCCTGAAGATCCAAAATCACAATAGGCACTACCGGTGCCGGAGCTGGTCCCATTCGCACATCTGCGGAGGGGTGCTGATCCTGAACAATAAGAGGGTCCACAAGTAATGCCCCGGCTGCTGCGCGGGCTGCACTTTTACCTTTACCGAAGCCTCGACCGCAGACTCGACCTCTCGCTGGTCTAGCTGGTGTCTGGTCACCCTGATCGGTAGCGCGGGTTCTCACCATCTATGAGAGAATGAAAACAACAGAAGTTTAGTTCCAGGAATCAACAGATTCGCACGACAGAATTTAAGAATGTGAGATTTTTCCTAAGGGTTCTGCAACCTCTCGAAGATAAGTATAGACGTCTCCGTACCGATCCGCAGACTCTACTAAACCTACTCATGACTGGCGAGACCTATATTACCTAGGGCTATGATACCAACTTGTCATGACCCCAAAACACCCGGTCGTGATAGCGCCTGTCGTGGAATCAGGAAAGCCACACACTCCGTATGGATTAAAGTTATTTTTATAAAATTCATAAATTTAGTAGCCAAAGGTGTCATTAAAATCCATTTAAAAGTTTATCATCATTTAAAACATAATTAAAAATCCAATCCCGGATCTAGTGTCACCGAATCATGAGCTACTTCAAGATAAGAGTGCCGAAATACAAAATAGACAACATAGTATGAAATAATATAAATGCGACAGGAGGATAAATAAGGAGAAGACGAGGCTGCGATCGCCAGCTGCTACCTCGACAACTCCGAAAGAAACTCTGACAGCCGCTCAACAACCATTACCGGGTCCCAGTATTCCTGGATCTACACACAAGGTGCGGGGGGAGGGGGGGGGGGTAAGGTGAGTACACCAACTCAGAAGTAACGAACCCAAACTACGGGGTGAGAGGTAGTGACGAAATAAACCTCAATAAATGAAATAAAAATAGTGCAAAGAATTTTAGGCATGATCACATTTTTAACAGATAATAAATGCAGAATGTTTCTGATACGATAAGTAACCCATATGTATCTCAGTATTCTACATGCCAATGCTTCAACAGTGTGGAATGCACATAGTGCTCACATCTCTCACATAAAGGTCCACTTAGTACTGTACGTGGCTCTCGGGCTCAGGAAGATCCATCCCGGATAGTACATAAACACCGGTGACCGTAGTCACTCAGTACTGAGGAAGAAGGCCGATCCAGCCTCATGGAGAAGAGCCATCTCCGGAAAATAACACTCAGACAAGATCTATGTCTAGGGAAGATTTATCCCTCAATATCATCGACTTCGTACAAGATACATGTCTAGGGAAGATCCATCCTCAAATATCCATCCACTCACTGGGGGTGTAAAGACTCCGGAGGGTCTCCTCTTACCCAAGCGCTATATAAAACCAACGAAGGCATAATAAGAATATCGCTGCGATGTGCAGTCTGATCTCATAACTGTCTCTCAATAACAGGCTCTCGGTCTCACTCAGTCATTACTCTCCAGTCTCGCTCACATGGGCTCACAAATGCATGAACTAGCCCGAATCAATGATAATGTACAAGATTTAACAATTACCGAGACTGAGACATGATATGATATGATATAACAGTACTGAGTAAATATAAAGTCAATAAAAACACATAAGGAGGCAACAATATAGGACCACTCGGGTCTCAGCATTTTCGGCGCGAAGCCTTAGCATTGTACTTAGCATGATTTCTAGAATGTTCACATTAACCACATTAATAGAAGTGCGAATATCAGTCTGTAATAGCTACTAGACGGTGCCATGGGATGATCTAGGCTACAAATTACTCGGTGTACGTCCGCACGCCCGTCACTTGGTAGGTGCGTCACCTAAATTATAATCATATAACATATAGTTCGGGGTTTTGAACCCTCAGAACCAAGTTTGGAAATGTTACTTACCTCAAGCCGGCTAAAATCGTAGCCCATAATGCCTTTGCCTCTAGACTCGGCCTCTGATTTCTCCAATTATAGCCCAAAATCAGATTTATATCATTAATATATGCTAAGGAACGAAGCCCACTCGAAAATTATCAAATTCAACCAAAAATCCCGAAATTGGCCAAACCTGACCCTAAGGCTCACATCTTGGAATTTGATAAAAATCATATCACAAGAATCCTCATCCTCCCACGAGTCTATACATACCAAGAACATCAAAATCGGACTTCAAATGGACCCTCAAATCCCCAATTAAAGGTCTCCAATTTACAAGCCCTAATCCCCCAATTTGAGTCCCTAATTTCCATAAATTTCACCCCCAATTAGTCAAATAATACCATATAAATGAGTTTTAGGTCCAAAAATCTTACCTCCACAAAGTTCCCTCTTCAAAACTCTCCAAAAAGCTTCAAATCCTAACACAAATGATGGAAAAATAACCAAAATTTGCTAAGGCTTCTATGTATATGTTCTACCCAGCGATGATCGCATTTGCGGCTTATTTATCGCACATGCAGAGACTCACATGCGTTCCCAGGTGTACATCTGCGAGATTTCATTAAAAGGCCAAATCCGCACCGCGCTTCATCTACCGCACCTGTGACTTCGCAGGTGCGGCAAATCATCCGCATCTGTGGTCCTTCTCCCCCTTAGCCATTTCCGCACCTGCGGCCACCTCTCCGCATCTGCGGAAATCACAGAACAGATCACACAAGCAACCTTCTAAGGCCAAAAACTCCTCCGTTAACCATTCGAACTCATCCCGAGGCCCTCGGAACCTCAACTAATGGTACCCGCACGTCAAAAATGATCACCCGAACTTAGTCGAACCCTCGGAACACCCAAAATTACATCGAAACACCAAATCAACCCATGATTCAAGCCTAAGGATCTTCAAACTTCCGAAGATCACCAACGATGCCGAAACTAACCAAACCTCGTCCAAATGACCTGAAAACTTGCACACACATCCAAAATGACACTATGAACCTGTTCCAACTTCTGGAATTCCATTCCGACTCTGATAGATAATTTTCCACTACCGACCGAAAATTGCCAAAAACTCAATTTCGCCAATTCAAGCCTAATTATACTCCGGACCTCGAAACCACATTCCGAACACACTCCTAAGTCCCAAATCACCTAATGAAGCTATCCAAGACATAAAATCCACATTCCAGGGTTGTTTACCTATAAGTCAACTCTCGATTGAGTTTTCCAACTATTAAGCCCATTTAAGAGACTAAGTGCCTCAATTCTCACCACGACCACTCCGAACCCGAACCAACCGACCCAACACATTATAAATAGGCTAAGAAACACATGACAAAGAATAAACAGGGAAAGTGAGGCTAATCTCACGGAACGACCGGCCGGGTCGTTACAACGTTTTTGTTCTAGTTAAAATCAAGATATACTATTAATTTGAAGAAAAAATAATATTCTTTTCTATGGAATTATCACTCTATCGTACATAGATCACAAATTTGATATTATGTCAATTTTTAAGATTCTTTACGCTATTATCGTAATGATTTATAATTATTTATCTTCTTTGATAGTTTTTACTATGTTGAATTTGTCAAAACTTGAGTTTGTGACGCTTGAAATTTCTGGAAAGAAATACCTATCATGGGTTCTCGATGATGAGATTCACTTAGCCGCTAAAGGCCTTGGTGACACCATTACTCAGGGTAATGAGGAATCAAGCCAGGACAAAGCGAAGGCCATGATTTTTCTTCGTCATCATTTGGATGAAGGTTTGAAGGTTGAATGTTTAATAGTGAAAGATCCACTTGAATTATGGACTGGCCTGAAGTAAAGGTATGATCACCTTAAGGCTACGGTATTGCCAAGGGCTCGATATGAGTGGATGCACTTACGGTTGCAAGATTTTAAGACCATAAGTGAGTATAACTCTGTTGTATTTCAAATAACTTCCCAATTAAAATTATGTGGGAATGTTATGAATGATGGGATTTGTTGGAAAAGACTCTTACCACTTTTCATGTCTCAAATATGGTACTACAACCGCAATACCGTGAAAGGGGTTTTAAAAAGTATTCTAAATTGATCTCATGCCTTCTGGTGGCTGAGCAACATAATACCCTTTTGCTGAAAAATTATGAAGCCCATCCCACAGGGTCAACTCCTCTTCTTGAAGCGAATATGGCAGCTAGACGTGATAATTCTGGAAAAAGACAAAATAATAATTATGTCCATATGAATGTATGTAGTCATGGAAATGGTAAGAGACAATATAATAGTCATCATCGTGGTGGTCATGGCAAACGAGAGAACAATATGGGTTCTTAAAACAATTCTTCAAGAGGCAAAAACGATAACTACCACCGCTGAGGCATGAAAGGTCATTGGAAAATTGAATGATCTGCATATGAGCATTTTTTTAGGCTTTATAGAAACTTCATCAAAAGAAAGGCAAATAATGTTGGAGCATCTTCTGCTAATGTCCCAGTGGAGTCTCACTTGACCTTTAAAAAATAATTTTGAGGCAGGGTCTTCAAACAAAAATGATCAAATCTTGCTTTGAATGATGATGATTTTGAAGGCCTTGATGATCTTACTCATTTGGAAGTTAAAGACTTCTTTGGAGATCAAAACTAAAGTTTGATCATTTTACTGGGGAATGAAATTATGTTGTTATTTTTATTTTCAGTATTTTTTTGTCTCGTTCTAAAGTTGTTTTTATTTTCAATTAGTTCTTAATTTTTCGTATGTTATTGTTAGTTTTTCCGTATTTCTCATGGTGTACTTCTATTTTTTTGTGAAGAAAATAAAATTTCCAAGTCTTCAATTGGATCCAAGATGAGTAATGAAGATTTACGCTTTTTGGATAGTGCTACAACTCACACAATATTAAGAGAAAAGAAATGTTTCTCTTATTTGGTTATGAAGAAGGCATATGTTAATACAATATCTGGTAGTACAAATTTAATTGAGGGATCTGGAAGAGCGGCCTTATTACTACCTGGAGGAATGATATTAACTGTTAATAATGCATTGTATTGTAGTAAGTCTCAAAGAAACCTGTTGAGTTTTAAAGCTATTCTCCAAAATGGCTATCATGTTGAGACCTATAACGAAGGAAATGTTGAATACCTTTATATTACTACAATAAAAGCGGGGAAAAAATGTGTGCACGAAAAATTACCCGCACTTTCTTCTGAATTGTACCACACAAACATTGGTGTGATTGAATGATATGCCATAGTAAACAAAAGGTTTAACTACTTCTAATGATTTTATCATTTGGCATGACCGGTTAGGCCATCCCGATTTTAACATGATGCACAAAATAATAGAGAACTCAAATGGTCACACATTGAAGAATAACAAGATTCTTCAATTTAAGGAATTCTCTTATGTTGCTTGTTCTCAAGGAAAATTGGTTATTAAACCATCAACAACTAAAGTTGGGATTGAATCCATCAACAACTAAAGTTGGGATTGAATCCCTTACATTTTTGTTACGTATATGGGGGTGATATATGTGGGTCTATACACCCTCCATGTGGACCATTCAAGTATTTTATGGTCTTGATAGATGCATCTACAAGGTGGTCACATGTGTTCTTATTGTCAACTCGTAATATGATATTGGCGAGATTGTTGGCCCAAATAATAAGGTTAAGAGCATAATTTCCAGATTATGCAATTAAGACAATTCGTCTTGATAATGCTGGTTAATTTACATCTAGGGCCTTTACTACTTATTGTATGGCCACTGGAATAAAAGTTGAACATCCGGTTGCTCATGTTCATACTCAAAATGGTCTAGTGGAATCTTTGATTAAACCCTTCCAATTAATAGCTAGAGCATTGCTAATGAGGACAAAGCTTCCCCTTTCAAGTGGGGACATGCTATTTTGCATGCAACAACACTTGTGCGCATAAGTCCAAGAAGTTGTCATGAAGTCTCCCCATTGCAGTTGGATTTTGGCCAGGAGACAAATATTTCCCATCTAAGAATTTTTGGATGTGCGGTATATGTTCCAATTGCTCCACCATAACGCACAAAGATGGGTCCCCAAAGAAGGTTGGGAGTGTATATTGGCTATGAATCTCCTTCTATTTAAATATTTGTAGCCAATTAAATATTTCTCATGGTGAACTTCTATTTTTTTATGAAGAAAATAAAATAGTTCAAGTAGAAAATACTACTCTAGTCGATATATCCAATAAAATAAAAAGACTTTTCCTTTCCAAATGATTATATTGCTCATAAAATAGTAATAATAGTTCCTATAAACGTTAAATTTTCAAAATTAAAATTGATAAAATCTTATCTAAGATCAATAATGTCTCAAGAAAAATTAAATGGGTTGGCTATATTAGTTGAAAAGGAATTATTTTAAAAAATTAATTATAAAAATATTATTAACAACTTTGAATCTAAAAAATCTAGAAGAATAGACTTCAATAAAAAATATATTATGACTCTTTTAAAAAAAATTATGTTTCACATTAAACCTTGGATTTAGGTCTCACATGTGCTTCAGATAATAATAATAGTAATTGTAGTAGTAATAATAACAATAACAATAACAATAATAAAAATAATAACAATAATAATAATAACAACAATAACAATAATAATAAAAATAATAATGATATTAATAATAATAATAACAACAACAACAATAACAACAACAACAACAACAACAACAATAATAATAATAATAATAATAATAATAATAATAATAATAATAATAACAATAATAATAACAATACCAATAATAATAACAATAAGAACAACAACAACAACAATAATAATAATAATAATAATAATAATAATAATAATAATAATAATAATAATAATAAGATGACCCGATAGGTCATCTTATGATTTAAACATAATCCTATGATCTGAAACCTTTAAAAGTCATGTTTTAGCCTTCCTCGAGCTACGTGCACAATTCGTGTGTATTTTCGGAAAGTTTTTATGTTAAAAACTGATAAAAATAAGGAATTTTGCCTAAAAGCCTCATTGAAGTTGACGTCGGTCAATATTTTTGGTAAACGGACCCGAATTCGTGTTTTGACGGTCCCGGTGGATCCGTATCGTGATTTGGGACTCTGACGTACGCCAGAAATCGAAATCGAAAGTCCCTAAACTGAGATATCGGACTTTGTCGAAATTTGATAGTTGAAAGCTTAATGAAATTGAAGTATTTGATCAAAGTATGACTTTTTGGATAACGGGTCTGTATTTTGGTTCCAGACCCTGGTATAGGTTATGACTTGTCTGTGAAATTTGATGAAAAATGGAGTTGATTTGACATGATTCGGACGTCCGAGGTGTGAAAATTGGAATTTCAAGTTTTCTTGAAAATTTCATTCGATTTGGTATTCAATTCGTAGTTTTAGGTGTTATTTTGGCGATTTAATCGCACGAGCAAGTTCGTATGATGTTTTTTAGACTACTGGTGCACTTTTGGTTTAGAGCCCCGAGGGCTCGGGTGAGTTTCGGATAGGCTACAGAGTGAATTGGACTTAGGAAATTTGTTGGTGTGTTTCAGTTCTTGTTGCATGCCTCTGATCTCGCAATTGCGAGATCAAGCTTCACATTTGCGACCACTATTGGGTTCGTATTTGCGACCTACTCATCGCATCTGCGAAGAGTATTTGTGGAGGCCAATGTTCGCATTTGCGAACAAAAGCTTGCAATTGTGATGGGAGTTGGGGAGGGGTACTATTCGCATTTGCAATTTAATCTTCGCATTTGCGAAAATTGCAGAAGTGATAAGGGGTTCGCATTTGCGATGCTTCCTTCGCATTTGCAGACTTCGCATTTGCGAAGCCCAGGTCGCATTTGCGAAGCCCAGGTCGCATTTGCGACATCTGTAAAAAGACTTAGACATGATTTTTCTCCCATTCTTCAAATTTTCAAAACCTAAACCACAAGAGGCGATTTTTCCAAGGAACTTTTCTTCCCTAAAGCATTGGTAAGTGATCTTAAACTAATTTCTTTTGTTCTTTCACTACTTTTCCTAAGATTACAACCTAAAATCTAAGGTTTTTCACAGTGGAATTGTGGGTTTTTGGGTAAACACTAGGAATTTGCTAAATTTGGGATTTATACCTCAAATTGAGGTCGGATTCCAAAACCAATTATGTAACCGGGCTTGGGGGTCAATGGGTAATCGGGTTTTGGTCTGAATTTCGGGTTAGGACCAAACGGATCCGGGTGTTGACTTTTTCAAACATGGCCTAAATTAAATTTTTTGCAATCGTTTGTTGTTCCTAAGGCTTTTTTTGAATTGTTTGGGTGGTAATTTGATAGATTCTATTGGTTCGGAAGCTTGTTTGAAGGGAAAAGCTGTCATTGAGATTTGAGTTGGCTGTTGGAGCGAGGTAATTTTCATGGCTAACCTTGGCTTGAGGGATTAGGACTTAATTGTCTATTTGCTACGTGTTTAGATGTTGGGTACCACGTATAGGTGAGGTGACGAGTACCTATATGTGGTTGTCAGATTATAGCGTACGGGTGGTCTTGTTCTTGTAATTTTTGCTTTCCTTGATCATATTATTCATTCTTAGACTAGTTATTTGTGATGTTGATCAATATTATCATGTTTACAGATTTTTGGTGTTGATTGGTGTTAAATCAAGTTGAGATTGGTATTGTGGAACAACATGTTGAAGTAAGATTTGATCTTTTTGTTTCTATCTCCCTACTGTCATTGTTCATTGTTTTGGTGAGGGAGTGTTTTAATGCACGAAAGGTGATGTCGTGTTGTGTCTATTGACTTTATGTGAGATTGAGAGTGTTAATGCACGAAGGGTGATGTCGTGCCATATCGTGAGTGTAATGCACGAAGGGTGATTCCGTGCCATGTTATGAGAGTTAATGCACGAAGGGTGATGCCGTGCCATTTTTGTCAAATTTATGGTGAGGATGAGAGTACAAGCACGAAGGGTGATGCCGTGCACTTTTCCATTACTATGTTCATTGATTCTCAGTGGATCATAGTATATTACTGTTCAAGTTGTCTTTCTACTGTAATTCTGTATCTCGTATTTCCCCTCAGCATGTTTCCTCTCCCGATATTACTTGATTAGTTCTTTATTGTTATTTGCATATACACTGTTAAACTGTATAGGTTTGATTATAGGTGTCTTGTCTTAGCCTCGTTACTACTTCGTCGAGGTTAGGCTCGACACTTACCAGTACATGGGGTCAGATTGTACTGATACTGTACTCTGCACTTTCTGTGCAGATCTTGGTACCGGCTCGGGTTGATTGTGAGTTTTCCTATTGGACCCGCTATCCGGAGACTTAAGGTAGATCTGTCAGCGTTCATAGACCTTGAAGTCCCCGTCTGTCACGACCCCAAATCCTAACAGGTCGTGATGGCGCCTATCATGGAACTAGGCTAGCCAACCATCACATAACTACCCATCCGTTCTATTATAATGTTTCAATAATCAATAACAAGCAACAACAAAGCATAAAATAATTTCTTTAAGTCTTTACGCCCCAATAATAATCTAACATTCTAAACAATCCTCCTAAGACTGAAGTCAATGATCATGAGCATCTAAGAAAATAAACTAACTCTGCTAGTGTCATAATAAGTGTCTATGAATCAAATGCTAATACTATATGAGGAAGGGGAATGAAGAAGCTGCGGACGCTGAACAACTACCTCGAAATCCCGTAAGTTGTTGAATACGAATGAAGACAGCTACTACTCCGAACCGGTACCTGGATCCGTGCACAGAGGCACATGGAGTAATGATGAGTACGCCAATTCAGTAGTAATGAAAATAAATCACAGTCTGAGAAATATGAAACACACAGCACAGTTACACGAATTCACAAAAACAGTAAAACACCAAGTCAACATAAAGTATTCATCAAATACATAAGTTTGAAAACCAATTTCAAGAAAATCCCTTGAAACAAGTATATTTTCGATATATATCTCAGTAAAACTCTTAGTAATATCAGTTTGAAAAATGAAGTGAATCATAGTAAAAAACTCGGTAAAATCATCATAAAACTGCCCCTCGGGCCATAATAATCTCTCATAAAATTTTCCTCCGCACCTCACCATCACTCAGTATCAGCCCAGCGGGCAACCTCACAGTCACTCAGTATCAGCCCCGCGGGCATTACTCGCACTCAGTAGGTACCTGCGCTCACTGGGGGGTGTACAGACTCCGGAAGGGCTCCTACAGCCCAAGCGCTATAAACTGCATGNGACCCTCAGCCTCTCTCGTATCATAACATCCTCACAATATTGGCCCGCAACCTAACTCAGTCAGACACTCTTAACATGCCACTCGGGCCATCATTATACCAGGTTCTCGACCCAAAATAGTGTTTCATTTTCAAGAAATAATATCAAAATACTCTGAGTGTCAAAACAATTATCAAGAAAAGACTGAGTGGAAATCATAACATATCAAGTGAGGAAAATAGTAGAAACAACCCACAAGGGGTAAACAGATCGGCACGAGGCCCCAAACATGGCTTTCAACCCAAATTATATAAAATTATATCAAAATATATCAATACTATTAAGCATAGGCTTTAAAATCGGGTTCACAACTCAATAGTTGCCTAAAAAGGAATATATTTTCAAATTTCCAATCTTTGCATTCCAAAATCCGTGAAAGGATGCAAAGTCTGGGGTTTCATACCCTCAGGACAGAATTTAAAGACATTACTTACCTCAAGCTAGCCCGAAAAGCTACTCTGCAACTTGCTTGCCTCTCGAATCAACTTCCGAGTGCTCCAAATGTTCAGATTTTTATCATCAAATTGTGCTAAGGGAATGAATTCATATTGAAAAGTACCAATTTTAGCATAAAACCCGACCCCGGGCTCGCATCTCAGAACTTGAAATTTTTTATACCAAACTGTTCTTCATCATCTCACGAGTCCGTACATATAAAGAACTCTAAAATCGGAGTTCGTTTGACCCCTCAAATCATCCCCTAAAGGTCTCATAATCTCAAGCCCTAATTCCATCTTTTCTACTGATTTTCATGGATTAAACACTAATATTTTGTTCCTTAATCACATATAATCGAGTTTTAAGGTCCAAAATCCTTACCTCAATGAAGAACAATGATTTCCTTTCTTCAAAATTGCCTCAAAAGCTCTTTTCCCATTCAAGAATTGTGGAAAAATAGGTATTGGTCGCAGAGGGTTTATTTAAATACTGCCCAAATAATTATGATCTGCGCTCGCGAAGAGAAATTTTCCATAGAACATCGATTACCCTACGCGATCGCAACATATTCCACGTGATCGCGATTCCTTGTTGCCTGAACGCACGTGATTGCAAACCGGCCCACGCGATCTCAAAGCACACATGACCAGCCCCCACACGCGCCTCTCTAACACTAGTCGATCGCACCAAGACCTACGCGATCGCACTGACCAACATTGCTCACCTATGCGATCACACTCCTATCCTTGCATTCGCGATTCAAAAATTTGGCCTAGCCTCAAATTACTCTACGCGATCATATCTATAGCCTCGCGATCGCGATGAAGGGACATCAACTGCTGTAACACCAGAAAACATCACATTTAATATCTAAAACTCACGAAACAAAAGTAAAACACGAGGCGATATACATAGAAATATATACACTTTAAGCTAAATATCAGTCCACAATAATAGTATCGCCCACCGGGATCGACACATGAACAGATGTAACTAGGGACTCATGGGACATATCCAGAAAATGGGCAAAGTATGATGAAATATAAGAATACGTGGAACCAGGATTAAATAAGACCGAAGCATCTCGGTGACAGACTGAGACGATACCTGTGATCACTGTATCTGAGGCCATAGCATGTGGTTTGGCTGGAAGTGCATAAAAATGAGCCTGACCTCCACCTGATCGACCTTCCCCTCTAGGGCGGCCTCTAGCTGACTGAACCCCACCCCTAGTTGCCTGGGGTGGTGGGGTGGTGTAGTAACTGGTGTTGAAGCTGACGACTGGCTCCTCTACTGGAATGAACCACCCAAAAGATGGGGAAAAAACCTCTTGATATGACCCGGATCACCACACTCAAAACAACCCATCTCGGCAAATGACGGTGGGGACTGAAGGAAACCCCTAGTACCTGAATAACCACTAGAAGGACCATGCGCTGAAAAACCCTGAACCGATGGTGCCCGAGATGAACTATGGGGTGGAAGGGAACTGAATGTTGAATGACCTTAATGAGAACTGAGGGGACCGTGCCTCGATGATGCACCACTGTAAGCTGGGTGGACTGGCTGAGGAGGCCTAAATGAGTGGCCTCTGCTGTGCTGGGACTATCCTCCTGAATTAACACCACCGAAACTACCAGATCCTCGAATCCGTGTGTAATTCATGTTTTTGATGTTGTTTGATGTGGTTTGAATGCTCGACTAAGTTCTTATGGTGTTTTAGAATTGGTTGGTATGTTTTGTTGAGGCACCGGGGTCCTCGGGTGTGTTTTGGATTCTAAACGGATCATTTTCGGACTTTGGGAGTTGGCAGATTTTCTGGTGTTTGTAGCAGACATTTTTTCTTCATCGCGTTCGTGAGGGAGCACTCGCGATCGCATAGGTCATCTGAGAGGTCAGCTAAGGTTGCTCTTCTCATTCGTGAATATGAAGACGCGATCGCGTAAGGTTATCAAGTTGTGCATCGCGAATGCGTGGGCTAGGCTGCGTTCACGAAGAAGAAGTGAGGAAGCATAGGAGTTTAAGTGTTGCTCTTCGCGACCGTGAGGCTATTTCTGGGATAGAGATTAAGAAATCACTAGGCAGTATTAAACATTTCAAAATAAAGGGTTTGGCCATTTTTATCAAAACTTGAGTTTGGGAGCTCGGATTTGGAAGCGACTTTGAGGGATTTGCAGAGATATCAATTGGGTAATGATTCTACACTTGATTTTGGTTATATCCCACTAATCTATCCTTAATTTTATCATTTAATTTCGGATTTGGGGTGAAAAATGGAAAGAAGTTCTTCAACTAAGATTTTGAATTTTAATTGGGATTTTGACATCAGATTTGGTTAATTTTGGTATGAGTAAACTCGTGAGTGAATGAGTGTTCATAATTTATGAATTTTACTCGATTCCAAGACGTGGACCCGAGGAGGCTTTTTGAGTGATTTTCCAATTTCTTGCTTTAACTTTGATTCCGTTCGCTATATTAGTTTCTTGAAGTTATATTTATGTTATGTAATTGGTTTTGGCTAGATTTGGGCCATTTGGAGTCGGATATTTGTGGAAAGGACATTATTTCGGATTGAGTTGAGCTTGGTTCGAGGTAAGTGGCTTGCCTAACCTTGTGTGGGAGAACTCCCCTTTAGTATTGGTACTGTTATTGATATATGAGCGCCGTGTGCGTAAGGTGACGAGTACGTACACGAGATAATTGTTGAAATACCCAATTTTTATTAAATAATAACCCGAGTTCCTCTTATTTGAACTTATTAGCATGTGTAGTAACTTATTAGACTAAGAAAGCATGCCTACTTGCCTTAACTTTTTTACCTGGACTACGTGCAACATGTATAGTGATTTCCTATCTTTCCTTAACTTGTACTTAGGTTAAATTATAATATTTCGTGACGTAACTATTGAATTCTGCTGTTGGCTACAAATTTACTTTGGGACTACAAAACGATATTCCGGGAGATCCCCCTGTACTGCATATTTACTGTTGGACTACGGAACAGTATTCCGGGGAGATCCCCCTGTCTTGAATATTTACTTTGGGACTATGGAACAGTATTCCAGGAGATCCCCCTGCACATTTACATTTGGGACTACGAGACAGTATCTCGGGAGAACTCCTGTTATTTTGCTGATCCCCCTATCTTGCATATTTACTTTGGGACTACGGAATGGTATTCCGGGAGATCCCCCTGCACATTTAAGTTTGGGACTATGAGACGGTATCTCAGGAGATCCCTTCTTATTTTTCTGTGTACTGAGCTGTTATTTTTCCATGATTTCTTCCTTGTTACATTTCAGTCTTTATTTACCGCGATATTTCATTTTGTTTTTCCTTATGTTATATATATATATATTCGAGTAAGTCCCTGACCTGACCTTGTCACTACTCGACCGAGATTAGGCTTGACACTTACTAGGTACCATTGTGGTCTACTCACGCCCTTTCCCGAACATGTTTTTTTTGTATGTAGATCCAGGTACATCTTACCTGCCTCATTGTTAGTGCAGTCTCTGCAGCTTACTAGAGAATTCAAGGTACATCTGCCAGCGCCCACAGATCCTCGGAGTCCCCCTATATCCCTTATGTTGTTTTCCTTATTTATCTCTTTTAGACACTAATGTATAGAAGACAATTAGACAAATTTCTTAGAGCTTGTGACTCGTGATTACCGGTTTTTGGGAATACTGTTTATATTCAAGTGCTGGTTTACTTGTACATGCGAACAATATTTTATCAGTAAATAATATCTGGTGAAGTCTAGTTAGTAAATTACTGCTTTATTTTCCGTTATTTCAAAATTATTAGGCTTACCTAGTCATAGCGACTAGGTGCGGTCACGACGTTACAGAGGGAGAAATGGGTCGTGACAAGTTGGTATCATAGCTCTAGGTTCATAGGTGTCGTGAGTCACAAGCCGGTTTATTAGAGCCTCACGGATCGGTAGACGTCTGTATTTATCTCCGGAGGCTATGGAACTGTTAAGAACAATCATACTTCTTTCATTTCCTTGTCGTGCGAGTTATTGACATAAAATTCTAAAATTCTATATTCTATTCTTTCTCACAGATGGTGAAGACTCGTACCGGGAGATCTGACGATCGGGCACCCCGAGCCTCCTACTAGAGGCAGGGTCGGGGCCGACGTAGAGGACGACCATGTGGTGCATCTAGAGCACCTGCGCGAGCTGAGATAGAGGAGCCCCTAGAAGCTCCAGCTGGAGGGAAGGCACTAGAGGTTCCTATTGCTGCTCCAGCCCTCCACGAGACTCTCGCTCAGTTTATGAGCATGTTCAACACTTTAGCTCAGGCTGGAGTGATTCCGCTAGCTCCCACCACATCTCAGGCCGGGGGAGGGGCATCGACTCCTGCAGCCCGTACTCTTGAGCAGAGGGTCCAGGTTGATCAGGCCCCAGAGTTTATTCTTATGCCACCAGTGGTTCCGGTCCAGCATGAGGCTGAGGCAGCTGCTTCTGAGGAAGAGCAACTTATACTTGAGAGGTACAAGAAGTACCAGCCACCTAATTTTAGCAGATTAGCTTCAGAGGATGTTTAGGTCTTTCTAGAAGAGTATCATCATATTCTCCACACTATGGGCATAGCGAGACTCTTGAGTAGGGTTTCTTTTACCGCTTTCCAGCTAAGAGGAGAAGCCTATCAATGGTGGCGTGCCTATGAGATGAGTAGTCTAGACGAGGAAGCCTCACTCACTTGGACTCAGTTCTCATAGATGTTTTTGCGTGAGTATGTCCCTCATAGCCTCAGGGATGCTTGGCGTGTGGAGTTTGAGAAACTTTGTCAGGGTTCTATGACTGTGTCGGAGTATGCAGTCCGTTTCAGTTAGTTATCCCGACATGCACCAGTCTTGGTTTCCAAAGTTCAGGAGAGGGTTCATCGCTTTATTGAGGGACTTCACCCTAGTATCAAGACCAGTATGGCCAGGGAGTTAGAAATGGATATCTCTTTTCAGCACATCGTGAGTATTGCCAAGAGAGTGAAGGGCATGCTTGCCCGGGATAGAGAGGAGAGAGAGGCCAAGAGGTCTCGAGAGACTGGTTATTATTCTAGGGTTCGTTCCCTAGCAACTCGCCATGGTAGGGGTTATGTGAGTCGCCTCGTTCATTCAGCTTTTCCAGCAGCCACCGGTGTTCTAGCTCCTTCTAGGCCTAGGAGCCCTATTATGCACCACCAGTATCCAGTGCACCGCCTACTCAGGGTGCTATTAGCGGCCATCCTAGCAGACCTGGCCCGAGCCAGTCACATTTGCTGCATCCTCCAAGGGGTTGGTTTGAGTGTGGTGATACTCTCCACATGGTTAAGGGTTGCCCCAGGCTTAGGAAGGGTGCACCTCCACAGGGTTCTTAGGCACCACATGCTCCACCGGGTCCTCTGGCCATGCTTCCAGCACTAGCTACCACCCCACCTACTCAGCGAGCTCGAGGTGGAGGTCGGGGAGGATGAGGCCGCCCTAGAGGGGGAGGCCAATCCAGGTATTATGCTCTTCCAGCTCGTTCAAAGGTAGTTTCTTTCGACTCTGTCATCACATGTATTATTCCAGTCTGTCATAGGGATGCATCAATATTATTTGACCCAGGCTCTACGTATTTATATGAGTCTTCTTATGTTTCTCCACATTTGGGAGTATCTCGGGATTCTTTAAGTTCCCATGTTTATGTATCTACTCCTGTGGGAGATTCTCTTGTTGTGGACCACGTATATCGGTCCTATTTGATTACTTTTAGTGGTTTTGAGACCAGAGCCAATTTATTATTGCTCAACATGGTAGATTTTTATGTTATCTTGGGCATGGACTGGTTGTCACCCCATTATGCTATTCTTGATGCTCATGCTAAGACCGTGACGCTGGCTATGACAGGCTTACTGTGATTAGAGTGGAGAGGTACCTTAGAGTATACTCCCCGCACGGTTATTTCATTTCTTAAGGCTCAGCGAGTGGTTGAGAAGGGGTGTGATGCATATTTGGCCTATGTGAGAGATGTCAGTAGTGATACCCCTACAGTTGAGTCAGTTCCAGTAGTGAGGGACTCCCTAGATGTGTTCCCAGCTGATCTTTCGAGCATGCCACCCGATAGAGATATTAATTTTGGCATTGATTTGTTGCTGGTCACTCAGTCCATCTCTATTACCCCTTACCGTATTGCTCTTCCCGAGTTTAAGGGTTGAAAGAGCAGTTGTAGGTGTTTCATGATAAGGGATTCATTCAGCCCAGTGTGTCACCTTGGGGTGCTCTGATATTTTTTGTGAAGAAAAAAGATGGTTTTATACGTATGTGTATTGATTATCGCCAGTTGAACAAGGTTACGGTGAAGAACATGTATCCATTGCCTCGCATTGACGACTTATTTGATAAGTTAGAGGGTGCCAGGGTGATTTCCAAGATTGATTTGCATTCAGGCTATCATCAGTTGAAGATTCGGGAGCCAGACATCCTGAAGACTGCTTTCAGAACCATATATGGTCACAATGAGTTTCTTGTCATGTCTTTTGGGATGACCGATGCCCCAGAAACCTTTATGAATTTGATGCATAATGTGCTCCGGCCTTATCTTGACTCATTCGTCATTGTGTTTATTAACGACATCCTAGTGTATTCCCGGATTCGGGAAGATCATAAGCAACACCTGAGGATTGTGCTTTAGACGTTAAAGGAGAAGATGCTGTATACAAAATTTTCTAAGTGTGAGTTTTGGCTTGACTTAGTGGCATTCTTGGGTCACGTAGTATCGAGTGATGGGATCAAGGTAGATCCAAAAAAGATGGAGGCAATGCAGAGTTGGCCTAGACCGTCATCAGCTATGGAGATCCGCAGTTTTCTTGGTTTAACAGAGTATTACTATCATTTCGTAGAGGGATTCTCATATATTGCAGCACATATGAACAGGCTGACCTAGAAGGGTGCTTCGTTCAGGTGGACAAAGGAATGTGAGGAGAGCTTTCATAAGCTCAAGAAAACTTTGACTACAACCCCAATATTGGTATTGCCTAAGGGTTTGGGGTCTTACACCGTCTATTGTGATGCTTCACGGATTGGTCTTGGCACAATGTTGATGCAGGATGGTAGGGTGATTGCCTACGCGTCCAGACAGTTGAAGGTGCATGAGAAGAACTACCTTGTCCACGATCTTGAGTTAGCACCTATTGTTCACGCCCTGAAGATCTAGCGCCACTATTTGTACGATGTTCCTTGTGAGATCTACACCGATCACCGGAGCTTGCAGCACATGTTCAAGCAAAAAGACCTTAATTTGTGCTAGAAGAGGTGGTTGGAGCTCCTTAATGATTATGACATCACCGTTTTGTACCACTCGGGAAAGGCCAATGTGGTGGCCGACACTTTGAGTCGCTAGGTGAAGAGTTTGGGGAGTTTGACATATCTTCCAGCAGTAGAGAGACCCTTAACACTGGATGTTCGGGCCTTAGCCAGCCAGTTTGTGCGATTGGATATTTTTTAGCCGAGCCGAGTTTTGGCTTGCGTGGTCTCTTGGTCTTCCCTTTATGAACGTATAGGGGAGCGTCAGTATGATGACCCCATCTGCTCGTCCTTCAGGACAGGGTCCGACGAGGTGATGTTAGTGATGTGACTATTAGTGATGACGTCATGTTGAGGATGCAGGGCCGGATATGTGTGCCCAATGTGGAAGGGATTCAGGAGTTGATTCTTGAGGAGGCCCACAACTCGCGGTATTCCATCCATCGGGGTTCCGCAAAGATGTACCAAGATTTGAGACAACACTATTGGTGGAGGAGGATTATGATGGATATAGTTGGGTTTGTGGCCCGGTGCCTCAACTTTCAGCATGTTAAGTATCAGCATGTCAACTGTCAGCATGGATTTCATAGTTGGGATCCTATGGACTTCGAGGTAGTTCGACGCTATTTGGGTGATTGTGGATCGGCTGACCAAGTCAGTTCATTCCATTCCAGTGATGACTACTTACTCTTCGGAGCAGCTGTCTCAAATCTACATTTGAGAGTTTTTTCGCCTTCATGGTGTCCCAGTTTCCATCATTTCAGATAGAGGCACACATTTTACATCATGGTTGCGGACAACTGTTCAGCAGGAGTTGGGCACTAAAGTGGAGCTGAGCACATAATTACACCCTCATATGGACGGGCAGTCCGAGTGCACGATTCAGATTCTAGAGTATATGCTCCGTGCATGTGTGATGGAGTTTAGATGGTCATGGGATCAATTCTTTCCACATACGGATTTTTTCTACAAAAATAGTTATAAGTCCAGCCTTCAGATGACACTGTATGAGTCTTTGTATGGTAGGCGGTGTCGGTCCCTAGTAGGGTGGTTCGAGCTGGGCGAGGCCCGATTATTGTGTACAGACTTGGTCCAGGATGCCTTGGATAAGGTGAAGATGATTCAGGATAGACTTCGCACAGCCCAATCCAGACAGAAGAATTGTGCATATTGAAAGGTTCGTGATCTAACATTCATGGTTGGAGAGCGGGTCTTGCTTCGGGTATTGCCTATGAAGGGCGTCATGAGGTTCGGAAAGAAGGGTAAGCTGAGACCAAGGTACATTGGTCCTTTTGAGGTATTGCGGCGTGTTGGGGAAGTTGCTTATGAGATTGCTCTACCTCCCAGCCTAGTAGGAGTTCATCCGGTGTTCTACGTTTCTATGCTCCGAAAGTATCACAGTGATCCGGCTCATGTATTATATTTCAGCTCAGTCCAGTTGGACAAGGATCTATCTTATGTTGAGGAGCCAGTGGCTATCTTGGACAGGCAAGTCAGAAATCTAAGGTCAAAGAATATTGCTTCAGTAAAGGTTCAGTGGATGGGTCAACCGGTCAAGGAGGCGACTTGGGAGACCAAGCGAGATATGTGCAGCCGTTATCCTCATCTTTTCATAGCTTCAGGTATGTCTATATGCTCATTTGAGGATGAGCGATTATTTTAAGAGGGGGAGGTAACGACCCGACCGGTTGTTTTGAGAGTTAGAGCCTCGATCCTCTATTAACTGCTTCTCCCGTATCTTTTTCTGCTATTGTGTCTTGCCGGGAGGGTTCTTTTTGGTTTTGGGAGTGAATTGAGACACTTAGGCTCTTAATTGGAAGCATAAGTTGGAAAGTCGACCGCATGTCAACTTATGTGTAAACGACCCCGTATTTGAATTTTGATGGTTCCATTAGCTCTGTTAGGTGAATTTGGACTTAGGAGCGCATCCGGAATGTGATTTGGAGGTCCGTAGTAGAATTAGGGTTGTATTGCAAAAGTTGGAATTTTAGAGATTTTGGTTGGCAGTGGAAATTTTGAGATCGGGTTCGGAATGGAATTCGGGAAGCTGGAGTAGGTTCCTAGTGTCTTTTGTGACTTGTGTGTAAAATTTGAGGTCATTCGGACGTGATTTGATATGTTGCGACGTCGTTTGTAAAATTTAGAAATTTCAATGTTCATTAGGCTTGAATCCATGTGTAATTCGTGTTTTTGATATGGTTTGGAGGCTCAACTAAGTTCGTATGGTGTTTTAGGATTGATTGGTATGTTTGGTTGAGGTCCCGAGGCCCTCGGGTGTGTTTTGGATGCTCAACAGATCATTTTTTGACTTTGGGAGTTGGCAGATTTTCTGGTATTTGTTGCAGACATTTTTTCTTCATCGCGTTCATGAGGGAGCTCTCGTGATCACGTAGGTCATCTGAGAGGTCAGCTAAGGTTTCTCTTCGTGTTAGCAAAGATGAAGACGCGATCGCTTAAGGTTATCAGGCTGTGCATCACGAACGCGTGGGCTAGGCCGTGTTCATGAAGAAGAAGTGAGGCAGCAGAAGAGTTAAGTGTTGCTCTTCGCGGTTGCGTGAGGACAATCGCGACCGTGTAGGTTTGAGCAGCTAGTGCATCACGTTCGCGTGTGGAATTACACGTCCGTGTAGGGTTAAAGTCTGAGGAAGCGAAGTTGTTCTTCACGATTGCGAGGTTATTTCCGTGGTCACGATTAAGAAATCACTGGGCAGTTTTAAACATTTTAAAATCGAGGGTTTTGCCATTTTTATCAAAACTTGAGTTTGGGAGCTCGGATTTGGACGAAACTTTGAGGAATTTTCAGAGATATCAATTGGTCAATGATTCTACACTTTATTTTGGTAATATCCCACTAATCTATCCTTAATTTTATAATTTAATTTCGGATTTGGGGTAAAAAATTGGGATAAAATGGAAATAAGTTCTTCAACTAAGATTTTGAGTTTTGATTGGGATGTTGACATCGGATTTGGATAATTTTTGTATGAGTGAACTGTGAGTGAATGGGTGTTTATAATTAGTGATTTTTACTCAATTCCAAGACGTGGGCCCGGGGAGGCTTTTTGAGCAATTTTTCAATTTCTTGCTTTAACTTTGATTTCGTTCGCTAGATTAGTTTCTTTTCGTTATATTTATATTAAGTAATTGGTTTTGGCTAGATTTGGGCCATTAATAGTTGGATATTCGTGAAAAGAGCATTATTTCTGATTGATTTGAGCTTGGTTCAAGGTAAGTGGCTTGCCTAACCTTGTGTGGGGGAACTCCCCTTTAGGATTGGTACTGTTGTTGATATATGAGCGCCCAATGCGTAAGGTGATGAGTACGTACACGGGCTAATTGTTGAAAACCCATTTTTTATTAAATAATAACATGTCTTTCCTCTTATTTGAACTTATTAGCATGTGTAGTAACTTCTTAGACTAAGAAAGCATGCCTATTTGTCTTAATTTTTTTATCTGGACTACTTGCAGCATGTATAGTGGTTTTTCCTATCTTTCCTTAACTTGTACTTAGGTTAAATTTTAAGATTTCGTGCTGTAACCATTGAATTTTTTGTTGGCTGCATGTTTACTTTGGGACTACGGAACGGTATTCCGAGAGATCCCCTGTACTGCAAATTTACTTTGGGACTACGGAAGGGTATTTCGGGAGAACCCACTGTCTTACATCTTTACGTTGGAACTACAAAACGGTATTCCCGGTGATCCCCCTGCATATTTTTCCATTGTTTACTCCTTGTTACATTTAAGTCTTTATTTACTGCGATGTTTTAATTTTGTTTTGCCTTATGTTATATATATATATATATTCCTGTAGGGTCCTGATCTGACCACGTCACTACTCGACCGAGGTTAGGCTTGACACTTACTGGATAACATTGTGGTGTACTCACGCCCTTTCCTGCACATGTTTTTTTTTGTTTGCATACCCAGGTACACCTTACCCGCCTCATCATTAGTACAGTCGCTACAGCTTACTGGAGACTTCAAGGTACATCTGCCCGCGCCCGCAGGTCCTCGGAGTCCCTCTCTATCCCTTATGTTGTTTTCCTCCTTTATCTCTTTTAGACACTAATTTATAGGATACATTTAGACAAATGTTTTCGAGCTTGTGACTCGTGATTTTCGGGTTTTGGGAATGTTGTTTATATCCGAGTGCTGATTTACTTGTGCATGTCGAGCAATATTTTATCAGTATATAATATCTGCTGAAGTCTAGTTGTTAAATTACTGCTTTATTTTCTGTTATTTCAAAATTATTATGCTTACATAGTCGTAGCGACTAGGTGCCATCACGATGTCTTATGGAGGGAGTAACGAGTCGTGACATGTTGTTACTATTTGCACCAGGTTTCTGCCGTGCCGTTGTGCTTATTGATACACATGCGGTGATATAAGGTCTAGGTGTTGAAACTCATGTAGTGAGATAAGGTGGTCTTGATACGCGTGGATAGTAGGGGAACTACTAGAAGCCATATAGTGTGATAAGGTGGGCTAAAACGCGGGGTGCTATTTCAAAAAAAAAAGATTTTCAAGACTAAATTAAACCCCCCCGCGGTGATATAAGGAAAGACTATGAGTTAATTTTATTATTTGGTACAACGAGGCGGTACCTCGGAAGTGCCCTTGTTGATCTGCTCTACTTGCTGTATTGTTTGGTTGTTGTTTCCTTAACATGTAAAATTTTTGTTTTCCTTTTGTGTTGTATTAGCTTCTTTGATTCCATGTTGTTACTTTCCGTCAATTCTTTATTGTTTCACTTCCCTGTCATTTTCACTATATCATTATATCTTCTGTCTTATTTCTTATTATCTCTAGTAGGGCCTTGACTTGAACTCGTCACTACTCTACCGAGGTTAGGATTGACACTTAATAGGTATCGTTGTGGTGTACTCATACTACGCTTCTGCATATGTTTTGTGCAGATACATGTACATCTTATAAGCCTCGGTGTTAGCACGTTTTGGAGATTTCAAGGTACACCTGCCCGCATCCGCAAACCTCGGAGTCCACTTTTACCCTATTCTTCCTTATTTTTTTTAATGTTTTTTATAGACAGTGATGTATAGGATTGTTCGACATTGTTTCTAGAGCTTGTGAATTTTATCTCACCAGGTTTTTGTGGAATTGTACGTATTGAGCTTATAGTCTATTTATGAAATTGTTGAATTTTTGAAATTGTAAGTTTTATTTAACGTTTTCACATGTTGTTAAGATTACCTAGTCTCAGAGAATAGGTACAGTTACGACATTCTACGGAGGGGATTTGGGGTAGTGGAATTTACACTATTTATTTATCATGCCTCATACTTGTTTACTTTCTATTATACTTGATTTATTGGACCACTAGTAAGTATCGATGTCGACCCCTCGTCACTACTTCTCCGGGGTTAGGCTAGATACTTACTAGGTATGCATTGATTTGCATACTCATGCTACACTTCTGCACTTATTGTTCAAGTATATATTTTTGGTGGTCTTTTAAGTGCAAAGGCGCAACTATTGCAGGGACTTTACGATGAGCTGCATCCCATTTTATGATCCGTTGCATACAAAGTTTCCATTAGAATTATTTACATTTTTCTATCTAACTTGTATTTCAGACAAATGTTGCATTATTATTGTACCTTCTAGTAAATACTCATGCACTTGTGTCACCAGATTTTGGGGGTGTTCTAGAATTTGTTTATGGATTGTTTTACATTGATAAACTTTCACTTATTATTATAATTAAACGATACATAACTATGATTTATTTTAATGCATTGACCTCTCTATCTTGATAAGATTCATGATTTTAAAAATAATAAAATGAATAATTAAGTGTTGGCTTGCCTAACGGGGACGTTGGGTGCCATCATGACCAATAGTAGATTTTAGGTCGTGATAGCTTGGTATCAGAGCGTTAGGTTCACTTAGGTATCACGAGTCAAGAGTGAGTCTAGTAGAGTCTTGGCACGGTACAAAGACGTCTGCACTTATCTTTGAGAGGCTGCAAGGCTGTTAGGAGCACTTCACTTCTTGTTTCCTCGTCACGCGCTTTGATTCCATTGAAACTTATGCCTTCATTTTCTTTCCTACTCATTCTTATACGATATGGAGTGCTTTTTATCAATTGGGAAGTGACGAGTTGTGAAGATGCTACATATGTGGTGCAGTATGCCATTCCCTGCGAATGCCGGTGGACCATTATCGTCGTCTTGTAGAGGTGTATTCTATCATTTCAGCCTAGTGTTGGTATTGCCTAAGGTCGAGATTTGATATCTTCAAATTTAGTGGAACTCTTGCTAATATCGTGGTGTCGATGTCCTTGATTGAATGCGTTGAGGCACATCAGCATGTTGGTCTTCATTTGTTTGCGTCTGGGCGCGGTGTTGTGAGATGGAACCTAAGAGAAAATTATCCAAGATGGTTGTGTGCTGTGACTTTATGATTGAATCGACATTTAAAGTGCTGATAGCTCGAAGAAGATGATCTCCGAGGTGGTTTCTATGCCTAGGAAATTTTAAATATTGCTAGAAAGGCTTAATAACATATTCGTGGACCTTTGGATTATGTTAATGAATGAAGGGATTCTTATGGATGGCAGATCGATGTGGAACCATGAAGGTTAGTTGGTTTCATAATGGATGTAACTATAACAATAAAGTTAGAGGAGGTCGAAATGAGGGTACACAAGTGGGCTATCTCATGTGAGCAGGTTAGCGCTTGCATGATTTTGATGAGGGTCCTACGAAAAGTTCTACTTTCTGCCCAACATGGGATGAATATACTACGAGGTGAGCTTAGATTTCTTGAAGAAGATGGTACGATGGTTAGGAGGTCGAATGTACGATCGTGGCAGATAATTTGGGATGTGTTATGATTAGTCCAACAAGAGCTTATGAGGAATTTGGCTGAGCAACAGTGTGGGATCGTGGTAACTGGGAAGATGAGGTCATTGTGGGGTTTGGATCTATATGGTGGTAGCGTAAATCTAAGAGGGGGAGCCCACCGTCTATGAGTGAGTCACGTGGTGGTGTGCCTATATAGTTTCTAGTTATCGGTGCATTTGTGGATTAGTTATGCCCAAGAGGACAAGGAGTTCTGGATAAGGAATTTGATGTGTATGTGTTACATTTCGCCTTATTGATTCAGGTGCAGGTGTTGGGGATGACTTAGTATTTATGCTTCTTGTGGATGTGATAGGCAAGGGAAATAATTCGTTTGGTTGCTTCTTTGAGAGTGTTCACGTGCTAGCAGAGCATGAGAGTTTGGTTATATATTCGGGACCAGTCCAGAGTGGGTCTCCCCATAATGGTTCTAACAGGTTCGAGAATTAAAGTGTGGTGTTTAAAGATTTTGGGTTCGTTATATGGTTGAGGACTGGGTTTCACAGCAGAGTGTGAGGAACACTTGGGAAACTTCTATGCCAACATTTGTGGATTAGTTATGCCTAAGAGGACAAGGAGTTTTGGATAAGGAATTTGATGTGTATGTGTTACATTTCGCCTTATTGATTCAGGTGCAGGTGTTGGGGATGACTTAGTATTTATGCTTCTTGTGGATGTGATAGGCAAGGGAAATAATTCGTTTGGTTGCTTCTTTGAGAGTGTTCATGTGCTAGCAGAGCATGAGAGTTTGGTTATATATTCGGGACCAGGCCAGAGTGGGTCTTTCCATAATGGTTCTAACAGGTTCGAGAATTAAAGTGTGGTGTTTAAAGATTTTGGGTTCGTTATATGGTTGAGGACTGGGTTTCACAGCAGAGTGTGAGGACACTTGGGAAACTTCTATGCCAACATCGGGTCTACGGTGCAGTGTTAGAGAAATAGGAGAAATAACTTTGGATCTGCAGGAGGTCTTTCAGAATGGTTATATCGGTTGAGGATACTATTGAGTACGTAAGGAGGGTATGAGATGGCTGATGGGTATTGAGACGATGTGGCCGGATGATTTTTGTTTGAGGTGCGGACCATGTTTGAATAGAACTATTATTTCAAAGGCAGGTCAAAAGTAAGTTGGACAAAGTTGAGTCAGTTCGTAATGGTTTGAATCAACATGGTTGCGAAAATGATCAGTCCCTTCGGTGTGATAAGGCTATACATGTGATTCGTGGCTATACGTGCAGTCATGAAAACCAGCGTAATTTGATTGATTTGGAGATATTTGATTATGATGACCTGCTATGTGTAAATTAGTCCTAGAAGAGTTATGGTGGTTTAGACCACAACTTGAGGTTTGATTTTCCGCGGTTATGGGAATGTAGTTGCGTGTTGAAATTATTCTTTTGAAATGAGTGGAGTGAAAGGGGTTCTAGCCGATGAAATGCTTATTCTACTGGTGGTTCAAGGGTTATGATGAAATTCTTGGACTCTTATGTAGCGACATGATTGGTGCAGTGAGCGATATGGAAATTTGAAGTTGAGGATCAAGGTTGCGGTTCGATTTTGGTAAGAATGTCACGAGCTCGGAGGAACGGAGGAAAATTTCAGATGTTCAGAGCATGATAGAACTATTTTTTGGTAGCCTGATGATGGTATGCTTTGTGGAAGAAGTGTTGGGTATTGAAATGCGGATGCTTGACTAGCACTAGGGAAATAGCATGGTCGATGTCCATTAGTGTTCAGATTTTACTACCCGGTGTGGATGATTGTGAGAGTTTATCCCACGAGAAGATCGTACATGTGTGACGTGATTCGATTGTTAGATATTGAAATCACGTATGCAGATTTTGGTACTGTCACCGACGGGAGAGGTTATGACCGAGAGGCACCCTATTCCTTTGGTTGTGGATGGTGGGAGTTTGTTCAGGATTTGACGGCTAATCTTATGTGTCATGAATGGGGCCATTGTGGATCCTTGAGAGGGTATTGTCCTAGTATGGATGATCAGAATTGGCGTGACGTCCGCTAGTAGATCTTATGTGAATGTATGCTCTACGATAGGTCGAGTGTGTTCATTCAACATATCATTGCTTATGGAAGAGTCTTCGGGTGTTGGATGTTATTCCTGTCGTCAACTATTCTATGTAATATTATAGTAGCCATGTGGGTTGTGAGCCATATTGATTATTCGCATGTGTGTTGTGGTCTAGTATAGTTTGTCATTATTGCACCTTATTCGTGCTTGAATTTTTGTAGCACGTGGCACTATCCGTCTTCCCAGGGCCGTATTTATGCACTTGGCATGCTTGTGGTCGATATTCAAGAATTCTGTGAGATGTTTGGATTGGTTTGCACACCGCAACAGTGAAATAGTGAGTACATTTCCCTATACTTGTTTTGTGTGTCTTATTTCTCATATCGGAGAAAGGTTCATAACATCTGTTTGCCGGTTTATTCATTACGCAGGCTGGGAAGTTCTTTGCTAGAGTTCGTTCTTCCTTATGTGTCATATTTGAGTTGTAGCTTGTGTTCGCATTGATGGCATCATATGAGATTTTAGTCAGTGCTTGAGGTGGCTTATTGCTCGAGCAACTTGTACTGGATGAGATGAGGTTATTGGACCTGAAATCAGTGCAATCAGATTTATGTAAGGTATATTAAGGAGAAAATGTCACTATTCAGTTCAGAATGAGGTAACAGTTCTTGTCAAGCGGAGAACTACATGCGTTATTGATTTAACGAGTGGTTATGAATTCCTTCACATATTTTTCATCTTTGAACCATTGTAAGGGTTGAAACCGGGCTTAAATGTGTTATGAGGTATACTACGGGCATCTGGTTTGTGAATTTGCAGTTATTGTAGTCGGAGGATGTTATTATGGACATACGAATTGTGCAGGGCATTGGGTGATCTCAACACGGGTGCATGATCATATTTGGTACCGTTGGTTACGATTGTTACGGTGTTCATATGTTGGAATCAGGTTTCGTGGAGAAATTTAGATGTTGGAATTTGGTCCTAAGACTTGTTGGCCAAGGTAAAAGGGACGATCTACAGTCTCGCTGGAGCTAATGTGCTCGCGTGGGTTGTGGTGGCATGGGTAGGTGCATGAGGTGTTAAGAAGTGATTTTGGTCAACTCCAGAATGGTTCTTGGCACGTTCGAGGACGAACATATGTTTAAGTGGAGGATAATGTAACGAACGATCGATCGTTTTGAGCTCTAGCGCATCGTTCGGCGGTTTGAGTCCTTGAGTAGTTTTACTTCATGTTCTATGACTTGTACTAGTCAGAACTGAATTTCGGGAAGTTGAGTGTTGATCCGGATGGAAAATTCTCAATTCGGAAGCTTTAGGTTGGAAGAGTTGACCAAGGCTAGACTTTTGAGTAAACGACCTCAGAATCGGGATTTGAAGGTTCCAATAGGTTTGTATGATCATTTCGGACTTGGGCATATGTTCGGGTTGAGTGTCAGGTGGTCCGGGAGCAGCGTCCTTTTTTCCTTAACTATTTTTATAGGGAGAATCAAAATAATTCTTCGAGATAGAGAGAATATTATAGAAAAAGTTACAAATATCTCCTTCAAATATCCCATAAATAAAGGTAGGTCAGAATTGGTGAACATGGGAAGGACTTTAGACTTTTGGAATAAGGGAAATTAAATTGGAATTCAAACTTTAGGCTTAACAGCGTCTTCAGCAAATAAATTGTGAATCGCGCTTATTGTGAAAAGTTGGCATTTTGAAAGTTTTAGAAATTCTTAAGTTTGACTTGAATAGGACTTTGGTATTATCGATGTCTATTTGGGATTCCGAGCCTTGGAATGGGTTCGTATTGTGATTTGTGACTTGCACATAAAGTTTGGCGTCATTCCGGGATGATTTCAGACTAAGTTAGGCTGAGTTGTTGTTGCTGGTTTGTTGGTGCTAGTTTTGTTCTTCATGAACGCGAAGGGTCTCCCGCGTTCACGAAGAAGGAATAGAGCTGGAGGACTTTTATTATACACGTTCGTGATAAGGCAGTCACGTTCGCAAAGGGTTGGGTAGTTGTGTTCTTTCGCGAAGGCCTGGTCATGTTCGCGTAAGAGAAGCTGGCATAGAAGGGGAATCGATCTTCGTGTTTGTGAGGCTGCCGCGTTCGCGACGGGCACACTAGTAAAGCTTCGCATTCGCAGGCCCTATCTCGCGTTCGCGTGGAGGAACTGGAGGGCAGAAGTTGGTTGTGCTTCGTGAACGCAAGGGACTTTCCACATTCGGGAAGAAGGTCGTACTGGGCAGTGTTATGTTAAAATCGGGGGTTTGGCTCATTTTCACCTCATTTCTTCCGTGGCCGCTGGCTTTGGGGAAATTTTGGATTGCCATTTGCATCATCAATCTTGAAGAAAGTGAATTATACACCTTTTTGGTTAAATGTATTGTTAATATGTGGATTTAGACATGAAAAGTTATGGAAATTGTGGAATTTTTCTAGTTTCGGATCGGTGGACATCGATTGAGGTGCTAGAGAGGCGTTGGAGCTGGTTATGGAACCTCAGAGCGAGGTAAATCTCTTGTCTAACTCTATGAGGGGGAATTTACGCCATAGGTGTTATTATTGTTATATGCTACATGTTGTGGGAGCTGCGCATGTATGAGGTGATGAGTGTCCGTGGGTTTGCTAGAATTCCTAATTATGTCCGGGTAGACTTAGATTCATGCCATGATTTAGTTGTCTATTTGAATTATCCTTGCCTGTTGAATTCCTTTATTTCACATTACAACCTGAGAATAGGCTTGCGTAGAGTGATAGACTCGCTATTATAGAGATTTGATGAGCTACTTGATTAGCCACATAATAATTGTGCTTCTGATGTGCCGTAAAATTGCGGGACTTTTGATACTAATTACATAAAGTTTAGCTCATATTTTAAAGTATTTTAAGTTATTTATTATGTAGTTTTGGTGTTTTGCAGCAAACCAGACTTGAAGAACCAAGAACACGGAAACGATGACAAAAACCCACAGAAGGTTAGAAATGTGGCAGGTTTGCGATCGCAAAAGTAATGTGCAGGCTACTGTCCAATCGTAGAGTGAAACAGGTGTTCCCAGTTCTGAGAGTGGATTGTGCGGTCACATAATGCTTGTGCGGACCGCAGAAAAGCAAAAAGAGTTTATGCGAGAACACTTTTACAGTATTAATTGCGATCGGAAAATCAGTGTGCGGACCGCATAGCAAAAGTGCAATGAACAGCAGGGCAACTGGACACTCAATTATGCGATGGAATTGTAGTTATGCGGGCCGTGAAAGTGTTCTGCGACCCGTTCTGCGATCGTAGATGTGATCTGCAAGGGTATTTTTGTCATATTTTGACGCCGAATTTTAGCCCATTATAAATAGATTAACTAGAATTTTTGTGGGACATCTTGTCAGAAAAAGAGGCTACATTTAGAGCATTGAATACTCCATTATTTTGGAAGCTTTTGAACAGAGAATCTTGTCATCTTTTTAAGCTTTATGACTTTATTTATTTCTGTTCTTGGATTCTAGCATGAGTAGCTAGTCTTAAATACTAAGGCTGTGGACCCTAAATGGGTGTAATTTTAATGGGTGTTTACCATTGAATATATATATATATAATGGTCGGTTGATATCTATTCATTTATCACTCTTCATTTATTGTTGATGGTTGCACATATTGACTCATGCCCTTTTGCTCTATCTTTACTTGGAAGAGTGGGTTAGGGTTTGGTAGAATTTAATAGAAAAAACTCAAGGCGTTAAACCTCGTTTAATAGAATCGCTTGGGAATAAGGGGGTTATATTTGGAAAATATTAGTTGTTCTTAACTGTAACTCTTTTATATTTGGGAAAATCATAAAGAGGAAATACTACCTAATTATTGGAAAATATTGGGTAGTCATTTAGGAACCATTTGCATATCAAAGGACCTTCCATTAGAAATATATCCTATTAACACCGATAGGGTTACATTCCATCGATCGGAACACAACCTTGGTTTCCTTAATTAAATTAATTACTATATCATATCAAAATAGGTTTCTTGATAATTCAAAGTTACAACACTCTCTTTTGAGCTAACGGAGTAGGATTACGACTTAAGTCAAGTTTCACACTATTCAAGTAATATTTTCACACCTATTCCCCGTGGGATTCGACCCAACCTAGTTGGGTTGTTATATTTGACATCGACCGCCTTACACCATTTATATAGGTGTAATTTGAGCGTATTAAATTTTGGCGCCATTGCCGGGGAGTACGATTTTGAAATTACTAAATAGTGAGTGCTCTACTTTACGTCTTCTTCTATTCCATCACACTTTGTGTGATGACCCAAGGGGTCATTTTATAAATTAAGACTCCGTCTAGGCTTATTAGCTATAAAAAGACTAATATAAATTACCTAGATTTGCATGCGCAGTTCGGGCGTGAAACCGGAGAGCATTTATGTGATAATATAAGAAATAATAAATTTTCGAATTAAAATTTGGTTTTAGTTGACTTCAATAAACATTTTTGTTAAACGGACCTGGATTTGTGTTCCGACGATCCCGCAAGGTCCGCAGTAAGATATGGGACTTGGGCGTATGCCCGGAAATGAATTCCGAGGTCCCAAGCCTTAGAAATCAATATTTGACAGAAATTATTTTGCTGAATTATTAATGAAATAAAGAAAAGAATTAATGTTTGAAATCATTGGTATCGGGCTCGTATTTTGGTTCCAGAGCCCGGTACTGATTTCTTATAGTATTTGAATACTAACTGTGAAGTCTGGTGAGAATCGGAGTTTATTTGACGTGATTCGGATGCCTGGTTGCGAAATAGTGAAATTGAAGTGTTATTGAGAAAAATGATGAGTTTTGAGGTTTAATCCATAGTTTTACATGTTATTTTCATGATTTGATCGCACGAGTAAGTCCGTATGATGTTTTTATACTTACATGCATGTTTGGTTTAGATCCCCGAGGGCTCGGGAGAGTTTCGAATAGGTTTGGATTGTGTTGCGCTCGTTTTTCTTATGTTTCGACGTCGTTTCTTCAAGCATAAATGATATCATATTGAACAAATGAGCTCTGATTTCTCTTTTGATTAAAGCATTAGATCCGTATCATAATTGCAAATCCGTAGCAAAAAGAATTGTCGAATTTGGACATTGTATGAGGATTTTATGGTCATTTTACTAAGAATTAGGTTGCCAGATTTTTCAGATTAATTACGAAATTGCCACTGAGACGTATTTAAAAATCTGCAGTATTTACAAATATTAAAACCTACATATCTCCTTCATTATAAAGTCAAATTGAGTGATTCAAAAGCCTAAATTGACTAGAATTTCACAAGGAATCTATTGGAGACATAAACATCGAGTTTTGGGATCATTTGGTACGAGAAACGAGATAAAATAGCTGGTAAAAAAATATATAAAACTAGGGTGTCACGACCCAAAATCCATAAGGCCATGATGGCACCGGAAATCATTGTCAGGCAAGCCAATCAATATTTAATTCGAATAATTTCCTGTTTTAGAATTTATGGAAAACATTACCTTTCACTTTATTACATAGTAACTACATAAAAATCCGTTAAGTAAATATAATGGTTTAACTTTTCCATTTTAGCAAATATATCCCAACACATCCCAGAACTCGGTGTCACAAGTTCATGAGCAATTTCTAAAAATATATACAATCATCACAAAGCTTGTCCGAACTACAAGTTGGACAAGGAATTTAAAATGAAGATAAATACAGTATGAGGGAGACTCTGTCTGCTGTGGATCGCCTCCAAATGGTGCAGCTCGCCTAAGTCTCTAAGCCAGCCATGTCACTATGAAAGTACCTCTGCAATAAAAATACACAACAAGTGTAGTATGGTACAAAAATAACGTGTACTCAGTAAGTCGTCCGCCTAACCTCAGAGAGGTAGTGACGAGAGGTCGAATTAGACACTCACTAAGGTCTAACAAATTACTTTAACAGAATATGATGAACACGGTAGGCATATAAAAGTAGTAAAACAACAAATATATAGGGCACTGAAGTCCAAGTAAAAAAAAAACTGGAAGTAAATAAACAGTTACTACTTCCTCATTTCCCCCCCAAATATCTTAAATAAACAATTACTTCTTGTTTTCCCCCAAATATCTTATCACTTCAAAATCCATGAGAACTTTTAACAATTGAGCATGCGCATACGGAATAAGGACAACCGGCATGAGTCGTCACAATAATCATCTATGTGCATTGTCGAAGATCGAACGGCCCGTACCATAAGTGCACCTTTCAATGAAATAATTATGTCTATGCACTGCCGAGGGTCGAACGGCCCGAACCATAAGTGCATCTTTTAATAAAATAATCATACCTATGCACTGCCGAGGGTCGAACGGGCCGAACCATAAGTGCATCTTTCAATCCGCCGTGGTGTACGAACCGCTCCCATGAGAGTGGGGGAGATAACACTTCGTTCGCGGAATATAAATTGCGAAGCGGTCACATGCAGTCATGCACAATCAACAGTCCACCCCGAATACGTCAGAAAAATAAATACTTAGGTAAATGACAGATTTCTCTTTTAAAACCAGAGAATAGTATTTAAATCCTTTCCCGAAATTCATTTGCCAAGTTTAATAATATCCAATAATATCACCTTACCAGTATCCATGGAGGAAAATCAATTCTCTTTCTAGCTGATTAAGAAAATGAACTCTAGTGTTCTTTAGATATTCAATTACAATTTCGATTATATTAACAGTCTAATATTACAGCAGGATCACAGGTAAGGCATGCTAGTGGGTCCTAGACTACCCGGACATGGCATAATAGTAGTTACGCACGGACTCCCATCACCTTGTATGTACGTAGCCCCTGCAGATAGTAACACATACTAAATTAGTTCACCTAGGGGGACAATTTCCCCTCACAAAGTTAGAAAGGATACTTACCTCGCTCCGAAGTCCCATAACCGGCTTCCAAGCCCTTCCGACGACTCCCATAGATGCACAACGCCCCAGAATTACCGAATAATGGGCAAAGCAATGAAAATTCATCCTAATACTCGCAACAAATTCAAATTATATAATTTCCCAACTCCTCTCGGTCAATTGACCAAAATGCCTCTGGCCCAGGGCATTTTTCGCACCTGCGATTTTGCAGGTGCGACCAAACCTCCGCACTTGCGGCTTTCCTAAGCTCAAGCCAACTTCGCACCTGCGCCCCATAGCCCGCATCTGCGACTTCACAGGTGCGCAAATATCATCGCACCTGCACTCCCAGCCAGACCATCACTTCTTCGAACCTGCGGTGCCATAGCCGCACCTGCGGCCAAAGCCGCGCAGATGCGGTCACACCAGATGACAACAAATTCAAGCCTTCTTCAAACTCTCAACTTGATCCGTTAACCACCTGGAATCCACCCGAGGCCCCGTCCAATTATACCAACCTGTTCAAAAACATAATGCGGACTTACTCGAGGCCTCAAATCACATCAAACAACATCGAAACCACGAATCGCACCCAAATCCCAACTTTATGAACTTAAAAATTTCCAATTTCTCATCTGATGCCGAAACCTATCAAATCACATTCGATTGACCCCAAATTTTGCACACAAGTCATATTCGACGTTACAGACCTGCTCCAACTTCCGAAATCGTATTCCGACCCTGATGTCAAAATTTCCACTTCCGGTCGGATTTCTTCAAAACCTACATATTTCTATCTTTATCCAAATGACTTCAAAATGACTTGCGGACATCCGAATTCACTTCCGATCACGCTCCCAACTTCAGAATCACCATGCAGAGCTATTCCCAGGCTCGGAATCCTAAACGGACATTAATCACACTGAAATGCCTTACAACCCAAATTTATGAAATTTTTCTAAAATGCTATCTTCCATAATATACGCCGAAACGCTCCCGGGTTATCCAAAACCCGATCCGGACATACGCACAAGTGCGAAATCATCATACGAACTTGTAGGTACCTTCAAATCCTGATTCGGGGGTCGTTTACTCAAAATTCCAATCTTAGTTGATTCTTCCAACTTAAGGCTTCCGAATTGAGAATTTTCTTTCCAAATCAACTCTAAACTTCCCGAAATTCATTTCCGACCACACCCACGAGTCATAATACCCGAAACGAAGCTGATCACGGCCTCAAACCACAGAACGACGTGCTAGATCTCAAAACGACCGATCGGGTCGTTATATTCTCTCCCACTTAAACAGATGTTCGTCCTCGAACGTGCTAAGAACTGCTCTAGAGTTATCTGAAATCACTATTTAACATTTCGAGCACCTTCCCGTGCTACCACAACCAGGGTGAGTACATTAGCTTGATCAAATCTGAAGATTTCTTCTTTTACCCATATAATAAGCTCAGAACTAGTTCCAATACTTGAAATTTTCTCTGACAGGCCTAGTTACAATATATAAACACCGTATCAACTACCACACGACGTACCAGAACATGACTACATGCCTTTGCTGAATCAACACCATGCACTGAATAACTCATCATCTGACCACAATGACACTCCCTGAACCTAAATAGCCAAAATTCCACGACTCTGATGCTCCCAATGCACCTCATGATATATATACATACATCCCGCTATAATGCTGACGATACCACCACAACTGAGGAGATGTGTAGAAATTCATACCCAACTGCAGAGTTAACAAATCATTGAATATCTCATCTTGACTAGAACCATCACCTCATTATGAACCTGAATAATGGTATTTGTTCTTTAATATACACTTCACATAACCTTATCGCACTGATCCCTGATCCGATAATCTCGTCTCACCCAGTATGAACTGCTCAGACAACAAATCACCCCAACATTACCAACAGCCTCACATGATACCAAGTCGCGCCAATAGGCCATAACTCGAACATGATAATAAGAAATGACTCAGGAAGGGACTATTCAACTCACGCAACTAATATGAACTTTTCTCAGAAAATAGAAAGTAGAACATAAGAAAAATAAATATAGTAACCTTACTCATCATCACATTGTTGTGGCATGCAACCCGATCTAAATAACATAACCGTGGCGACGTGCCACACGATCCACACATAAAATTTACATAAGAAGATATACACAGAGCTGATTTTCTCACTATTACAAATTACTGAGTATCTATCATAAGCACGCTAAGTGCATCATACCATCTTGGGGAGACTGATAAAGCCATATGCTACAAAACTCAAGCACAACTGAGGTGATATATATATACACACTCTGGATCTCAAGAGCTATCCTGCTCACATAACATCCCCACTACGCGGGACTTCCACACATAGGAAATTATCATGCCGTTTCACAACTCACACGACACAATCATAATATCACATGAATTTGATGAAGACGGAACAACATCTGCTGTTCTAATACCTTTCCATGAAAAAACGCTCCCTGAAAAAAACATGCCTGGCTCATACGGAGCCCATAACCATATGTAAATCCATTGACAAATATCGAGTCTACCTTGCTCGCACCAAACTAATCTAATAGATATTACCTGGGTCCATATTAACCCACTTTCTCTCATAATACACGAGAACAACCATCATAGCCGGGACAAATACCCACAATCCACAACCAAATGAACTGAACGCCTTCCAGGCATAAATTCTCAATTAAGTAGTATTGCACTTCCTTATACTTGGTCTAAATGTTCAATCAATCAGGTGACTACATGTCACACTTATAAAATCTTCCCGCGGTCACGCTCCCACGACCTTCCACACAAGGTAGCAAGTCTGCACATCCACCACTGGCCATACTACGTTGTAAGACAAATCAAGAACCCATAACCAGGGTACAAAGCCTCTTCCACTGAATATCAATATCAGGTGACACTGAAGATAACACCAGCTCACTCTGAACTTTTAAATCACTTTTTCTTTCTCTTCCGAGCTCATGACATCCTTATTAACACCGAACCGCAATCTCGATTCTTAATCCTAGTTACATACTGCTTACCGCACCTAACCTGCCAATATGAGGTAGCACATGAATCCCATCATAACTTCTGAACCACCAATAGGGTGAACACTTCATCATATAGATACCTTTTACTTAACTCAATTCAAGAGAACCATCTCAATACACGAGTGAATTCTCACAATCATCCAACATACAAATCCTTAAGTAGTAGTCTATACCACCATAACCCTTCTGGGATCCGCCTACACCTAACAGGTCATAACACTCAAATGCTCCCACATGAAATCTATTACAACGGTCGACAAGCCCTTCGCACACCGGCACAAACCACATGCATAACTTAATCACATCGAAGAAAATGATCACTATCGTAAATGTGCCATTTCAACCATGTATAATCAATCTATCTTCTTTTAACCATCTTCAATTGCCTCAGGAATAATAGAAACTTCCTTCAACTCATAGCAAACTCAACCCTTACTCATCCCGAGTGACCTTGATTCACGAGACTATGCTGCCTAAATCGTGCAACCCGTCTCATACCCCCTGATAATCTTTCTACAATCTGGAGTTTATTTCTCTCACTCCTCCAATACTATCCTGCACGCTGAAACATATCATAGAACCCCAACCAATTTTCTTTTCTCATGAATTATGCTGCATAAGCTCAACCCTCGATCATACTGCTGCCTGAAACCCTTAAGCGCCGTATTCTTAACCTTGAATTCACTAGGACCGCTGTTGAGAGTCACCCACTCTGACTGGTCCTGAATACAATCAAACCAAGGCTCTCCTAGCACATGAACACCCTTTTCAACGAAACACGTGACCGAGTCACTACCCTGACAACTCACCTATGCCTTAAGCAAAATTCTGAATCTTCCAAAGCCTAACCCTGGTCTGACAGGGCCAACTTTTGCACACATTTATCAATTCCCACACACAATCACCATTTTACTCCTTTCCCTTAGCTGTGATAACTTGCCGACACGCCAACAATTCGCAACCCCATGAGAAGAAAATCCTACAACCCAACTGCAGATGGTAGGACTCCCTCCTTAGCTCGAAGCTACTCCTTGCACCACTGTAGACCCTGTCGAGATCCTTTCTTCTTCATTAACATGATCTTGCTCAACCAATCCGTCCAATCCTTCCAAATTATCTTGTTAGCACTCCCTAAATACTTCAAATTCTCTAGAATCATTCACACATTATGCCTCCTACCGAATAACCACTAGAACCCCTCAAAGAGACTTGCCAACCATGCCACCGCTAACCTATTCACAGGAGATAACCCACCTGCGGAAATCACCAACTGACACCTTCCAACGACGCCGTACTGCACATCCTTTACAACATCAATATTCTATCCCAAGCCTGCTTCATTTACCAACTTTGCTAGTGCGTCCGCTCCTCATGGACATCCATTAAATGCGTGACAATATCTTCAAATTCCAAGCTATGCTGCCGCTCCCCCACTTTGCGACTGCTCGGCTTTCGCTTCTTACACCTGGACTCCTAGAAAATGGAACCACCGCCTAGCCTCAATTCAATATCATTCTCTGCCAACCGCATTCTTCAATACTCTTTCACCCTACTCTGGCCCCATGCACCCGAAGAGACTATAGCACCGACAAACTTAACACATTCCATTCGATCAGAGATGACGATAGCACGTCACAAGTGAATACTCCACCTTACTTGAAACACCAAGTCTTGCTACTTCATCAATCCAAAACCTGGCCATCTATAGACCAATCGTCTTCCTTCCGCCGGAATCTAAATACTAAAATCTCGAAATCACACTCTGAGAAGACCTCCCTTCAAGCCATTCACCACCCCCAACATACGGGCAAGCATTCTATCATCATATTGACACCGCGCGATAACTAATCAGAATCATCATCACAACCAGAACATAGCCTCAAAGTTCTCAGAAACACAGCAACCAAGATGAAACAACATAATATTCTTCTGCAGGGCAACAACAACAGCCCCATCCAACTACTCATGGGAAACACCCTGCACCATATTCATAGCACCATATCAATTCCTCAAATTCCTGATTCATAGCAAGCGCTCCGCGACGCGTAAGATTGAGTAGGAGTAACCATAGGCATAATCTTCAAAAGGAGTCAAATCGCACGATAAAGAATCAAGAAGGGAAGTACTCCTAATAGACCTGTAGCCTCTCGAAGATAGGTACAGACGTCTCTGTACCGATCCGCAAGACTCTACTAGACTTGCTCATGACTCGTGATACCTACGGGAACCTAGCGCTTTGATACCATGTTGTCACGACCCAAAATCCATAAGGTCATGATGGCGCCGGACATCATTTTCAGGCAAGCCAATCATTAATTAATTGGAATAATTTCCTATTTTAGCATTTATGAAAAACATTATCTTTCACTTTATTACATAGTAACTACATAAAAATTCGTTAAGTAAATACAATGGTTTAAATATTCCATTCTAGCAAATATATCCCAACACATCCCAGAACCCGGTGTCACAAGTTCATGAGCAATTTCTAAGAATTTATACAATCATCATAAAGCTTGTCCGATATACAAGTTGGAAAAGGAATTTAAAATGAAAATAAATACAGTATGAGGGAGACTCTGTCAGCTGCGGATCACCTCTGGATGGTGAAACTCGCCTAAGTCTCCAAGCTAGCCATGTCACTATGAAAGTACCTGTGCAATAGAAATGCACATCAAGTGTAGCATGAGTACAAAAATAACGTGTACTCAGTAACTCGCCCGCCAAACCTTAGAGAGGTAGTGATGAGAGGTCGAATTAGACACTCACTACGGTCCAACAAATTACTTTAATAGAATATGATGAACACGGTAGGTATGTAACGGTAGTAAAGCAGCAAATATATAAGGCACTTAAGTCCAAGTAAAAAAAAAACTGGAAGTAAATAAACAGTTACTACTTTTTCATTTTCCCCCCAAATATCTTCAATAAACAATTACTTCTTGTTTTCCCCCAAAATATCTTATCACTTCAAAATCCATGAAAACTTTTAACAATTTAGCATGCACATACGGAATAAGGACAACCGGCCTGAGCCGTCATAATAATCATCTATGTGCACTACCGAAGATTGAACGACCCATACCATAAGTGCACCTTTCAATAAAATAATCATGTCTATGCACTGCCGAGGGTCGAACGGCCCGAGCCATAAGTTCATCTTTCAATAAAATAATCATACCTATGCACTTGCTGAGGGTCGAACGACCCGAACCATAAGTGTATCTTTCAATACGCCGTGGCGTACGTCCCACTCCCATGAGAGTGGGGGAAATAACACTCCGCTCGTGGAATGTAAATTGCGAAGCGGTCACATGTAGTCATGCACAATCAACAGTCCACCCCGAATACATCGGGAAAACAAATACTCAGGTAAATGACAGATTTATCTTTTAAAAACCACATAATAGTATTTAAATCCTTTCCCGAAATTCGTTTGCTAAGTTTAATAATATCCAATAATATCACCTTATCAGGTATGCAATTATCCACGGAGGAAAATCAATTCTCTTTCTAGCTGATTAAGAAAATGAACTCTAGTCTTCTTTAGATATTCAATTACGATTTCAGATATATTAACAATCTAATATTACAGCAGGATCACGGTAAGGCATGCTAGTGGGTCCTAGACTATCTGGACATGGCATAATAGTAGCTACGCACGGACACCCCTCACCTCGTACGTACGTAGCCCCCGCAGATAGTAGCACATACTAAATTAGTTCACCTAGGGGGACAATTCCCCCTCACAAAGTTAGAAAGAATACTTACCTCGCTCTGAAGTCCCATAACCGGCTTCCAAGCCCTTCCGATGACTCCCATGGATGCACAGCGCCCAAAATTACCAAATAATGGGAAAGCAATGAAAATTCAGCCTAATACTCGCAACAAATTCAAATTATATACTTTCCCAACTCCGCTCGGTCAATTGACCAAAATGCCTCGGGCCCACGTGCCCGGAATCCAAAATTTCTCGAAGATATATTCTACCCATAGTCTTATTAACTCAAACATACAAATTTACTCTAAATTCCACGCTCAATTTCGTGGTAAAAAATCTAAATACAAATTCTAGGTTTCTTTAAGATTTTTCCAATTTTCCTACATGTCCTCATGTATAATCCCATGTAAAAACCTTGTATTTAACTTAGAAACATGAAGGAATTACTTACCAATCATTGGCCCTCTCTTTGAAGCCTCCTAAAATCGTCCAAACCAAAAGAAAAATGGAAGGAAATGACCAACAATCTCGGTTTTAAAACATTCTGCCCAGGCCATTTTTCGCACATGCGATTCCGTAGGTTCGACCAAACCTCCGCACCTGCAGCTTTCCTCAGCTCAAGCCAACTTCGCACCTGCGCCCCTTAGCCCGCATCTGCGACTTTGCAGGTGAGGAAATATCATCGTACCTGCGCTCCCAGCCGTACCATCACTTCTTTGCACCTACGGTTCCATAGCCGCACCTACGGCCAAAGCCTCGTAGGTGCGGTCACACTAGATGACAACAAATTCCAGCCTTCTTCAAACTCTCAACTTGATCCGTTAACCACCCGGAATCCACCCGAGGCCCCCGGGACCCCGTCCAATTATACCAACCTATTCCAAAACATAAGGCGGACCTGTTCGAGGCCTCAAATCACATCAAACAACATCAAAACCACGAATCACACCCAAATCCCAACTTTATGAACTTAAAAATTTCCAACTTCTACATCTGATGCCGAAACCTATCAAATCACGTCCGCTTGACCCTAAATTTTGCACACAAGTCATATTCGACGTTAGAGACCTACTCCAACTTCCGGAATCGTATTACGATCCCGATATCAAAATTTCCACTTCCGGTCAAATTTCTTAAAAACCTACAAATTTCTATCTTTAGCCAAATGACTTCAAAATGACCTCCGGACATCCGAATTCACTTTCGATCGCGCTCCCAACTCCAGAATCACCATACAGAGCTATTCCCAAGATTGGAATCCTAAACGTACATCAATCACACTGAAATTCCTTACAGCCCAAATTTATGAAATTCTTCTAAAATGCTATCTTCCATAATATACGCCGAAACGCTCCCGGGTTATCCGAAACCCGATTCGGACATACGACCAAGTCCAAAATCATCATACGAACCTGAAGGAACCTTCAAATCCTGATTCGGGAGTTGTTTACTCAAAATTCCAATCTTAGTTGATTCTTCCAACTTAAGGCTTCCGAATTGAGAATTTTCTTTCCAAATCAACTCTAAACTTCCTGAAATTCAACTCCGACCACAGCCACGGGTCATAATACCCGAAACGAAGCTGATCACGACCTTAAATCACAGAACAATGCGCTAGAGCTCAAAATGACCGGTCGGGTCGTTACATAAGGTTTGCTCATTAGGTCATATTTTGAGTTGGGGAGCTCGGATTTAGGCGATTTTCACCATAGGGATTAGGGTAAGTGTTCTCTAATCATTTTTTTTTGTTATATTTCAATTAACCAATGATTTTCATCACTTTTAAATAAAAAACTAAGAATTTTCATGGTAAAAATTGAGAGTTTGGGTAGAATTAGAAAATTTTGTAAAAATCGAATCTTTACCTCGAATTGAGGTCGGATTTCAAAACTAATTGTATATTCAGGCTCGTGGGTGAATGGGTAAACGTGATTTAGTCCATACCCCGAGTTTGGACCAAGAGGTTCCGGGGCCGGGTTTTAAATTTTTTTGAGAAAACTTAGTATAAATTTATAATTTTCAGTAAAGTTAGTTCCTTTAGAATTAATTAATGATATTATATGATTAGATTCAAGTGTATTAGAGGTGAATTCAAGGGAAAAATCTATAATTGAACAGTGAGTGGCCTGTGAAGTTGAGGTAAGTGTTTGGTTTAACCTTGACTTGAGGGAATAGGAATCCCCAACCTGATTGTTATGTGAAATTGCTTGTGTGTAATGTATAGGTGAGGTGACGAGTATCTATGCACTACCAAATTGTTGTTTATCCTAATCCCTTTTCCGTTTTCCATTTATTTGCTTCCCGGCTTGACTGTTTTATGATTGTTGAGGTTTATATGGTCAAGTGATGATCTTTGTTGTAATAATTCTAAGACCTAAATAAGAGTCACTTGTACTTTTGTCTTGATGTTATATAGATCAGGATATCATTTTTATGTTTTTATTTTGAAGATTTAGTGAAGTCTTAAACCTTAGACCAATAAAAAACAAAAAAAAGTATTGATAATATTGTAGAGTAGGACCCCAGACTTTAAAAATGTAAAAGAGTAGGATAAGATAAACTATTTGGAACTCATTAAAGTTAGGTCATGAGTGAATAGATGAAAATATTCATTTATATGCGGCTTTTAGATATATGTTCAAGTACGTAATTGAATTATTCCGCATATGCTACTTGACTATTTGTTTTCATTAGATTATTGCCAAGTATTGTTGCGCGCGTGTTAAAAGTGTTGGTTGTTCCCTTGATTTTATTATGGTACATAAAGGTTGATCTGGATGACAGTGTTACGATATTTACATATATTCTGGTTGGTTTCATTATGAAATAATATTGGATACAACTTTTGAGCTATATTGTGTTCTGTTTACAATTGTTGAGATAAACGTGTTGTGAAAGGCTTCGCTTGAATTGTGAAATTTTTTGATAAATAAATCAATTAATAGTGATAAGGGTGGACAATATAATAGTGATAAGGGCGGCCATGGAAAATAAATGATAGTGATACGGGTGGACAGGGGAAATAAATTATAGTGATAAGGGTGGACAGGGAAAATAAATGATAGTGATAAGGGTGGACAGGGGAAATAAATTATAGTGATAAGGGTGAACAGGGGAAATAAATGATAGTGATAAGGGTGGACAAGATAAATAAATGATGGTGATAAGGTGGACAGGTGGGATCGGGTTGCACGCCGCAATAAGATAGTGACGAGGGAGAATATTTATGTTTTACTGATTTTAATTACAAAGATTTGAAAACTTTACTATTTTATTCTATTGTTTTCCCATATCTTGCACATTTGGTTATTTTAAATTTAAGTTTGGAAACTTGGAAAGTTGTGTGAAATTTTGGTGACAGCCGAGGCCTGGAATAGGCGACTGAGTTATTTTACTTATTTATTGTTGCAGTAATATTTTCTTGTTTGTGTAGAATTATTTTATTACTTTATTATATACATATATTGTCGCAGGTTAAGTTATAACTGCCCGCCTTAGCCTCGTCACCACTTCGTCGAGGTTAGGTGCTGTTTGATTTCCCAATGCACACGCAAGTGTACGTGGTCGACAAGTAATATAGGATTTTAAGTC
>MDKI01178323.1:0-13938 GCA_005239505.1 Nicotiana paniculata
GGGTTCTTCTTCACTAGGTTGCACTGTTGCCTTGGTCAAGTTTGTTGAATCATTAAGTTCAGTTGGCATGGGTACCATTGTCTCGGTCTGTCTGCCTTCATGGGCTCGTTCCAGTTCCAAATTTAATTCTCTGCCACTGCGAAGAGTCACTACCATCAGCTTCCTTGGGCCCTGGTCCACAGGATTTACCATCAGTTGCCTTGGGCCCTTGAGTCACTACCATCAGCTGCCTGGGTAGGCGTTTCAGCTCTAACGCCTGGCTAACGCATGGCTGGGTCAGGCGTTTGGGCTCTGGCGCCCGGCTATAGCCCGATGCACTTCTCCTCGCCTCTTGAGCATATTTTCGATGTATTTGCATTCATTTAGCTCGGTTTCCATCTCCAATTCACCTACACATGAAATAGACTCTATTATGCACATAAAAAAGTGTATTTCTATCATTAACGCACATGAAATGTAAGGCATATAACATGTTAAACCATGAATTCTAGCCTCGCATCAGGCCATCAGAAATGACATCCCACAACTCGGAATCTTCAGCCATGATAAAATCATGCATCCTTGTCTTCCACCACCTATAGTATTGACCATTGAACCTAGGTGATCTGTAAGTGGACTGGCCTTCTTCAAAGTTTGGTGGAGCAGCCATGAGGATCCTTTCTAGGTGTTAGCCTGATAGAAAGAACTCACTCTGATACCAATTGATAGAATATATGAGTCCACCAAACTGTATAGAGACCTAGTCCTATAACAGTTTTCATAGAACATGGTAATGTAACAGTAAGTAAACGACACAGGAATTTTATGTGGAAAAATCCCTGCTCAAGAGGATAAAAAAAATACGACCTACACTGGTAGGATTTCAACTTCACTGTGAGCAGTATTTAGATTACAACCTATGCAACCTAGGAATTAAACTCTTAATTCCTCACTAACTTGTAATACACCTATTACAAGCCACTTTGAAATACACCTATTACAAAGACTTCAACTCATGACTAACTCTAGTCACGACACAAACACTAAAGGCTTATGGTTTACAAAGGGTTCCTAATTGATTCTTATAGATAAGCTAAGTAGGAATTACAATGAAGAACAAATACAAAGTTACAACTCAACTAAGGACATACAAGAGACTTGTTGTAGGAACTGGTCCGTAGTAGTGTTGTACTTTATTCTTGATGCACTTAAGAATTGAATGCTTGATTATCAGATCTTGGAGTGCTTGAGTGAATTCACAAGTGTTCAAGTGATGTTTTGTTATAATGCTTATTGTTAATACAACTTGGATGACATCACTTTAATGATGTAATCACTTGGTTGGTACAAGGTCCTTCCCAATGAGAAGTGGCTGCTGCACTGTTTCCGTGTACAATGGAGGCAGTCACTTTCCAGCCGTAGAGAGTTGACTTTGTACTGTTGTCAGGGGAACCCAAGGGGATCAGGTCCCTGAGTTGATTCTTTATCTTCTGACATCATAGCAACTCCCATTAGCTTGAATCCGTTGATTGAGTTGTGTGCCAAGTATGTATCAGATTTCTTATCTGGGTCTTTGACAATAAATTTGTTAGATCATCAATACATAAAGCTAAGGTGCTATAAACTCATCACATTCATGACTGGCCGCGGCGAATTTCTATATGGATAATGTGAAGGTTATCAAGTCGCTAAATTCCATATGGAATTGGAGAAGACAATAAAGAATTCTCTATGTTTATTTTCCTTCCACATGAAAAAGATGGATTGCGTAGCTTATTGAAAAAAGTGAGTTCTGATCCAAAATTCTTTACCCAAAAATTCAGGCTTTCGAAGAAAACACTTGATGCATTCTACATCCCAAAGTTCAAATTCTCATACACTGCAATAAAACAAGTTATAGAAACAATGAAAGAAATGAGATTGACTCTACCTTTTGACAGAAACTGCAAAGAGATAACTGGGATTGTAGAAGCTAAAGGGCCATTCTTTATCAATAGGATATTACAAAAAGCATTTGTGGAAATAAATGAGAAGGGTACTGAAGCAGCAGCTGTTACTTTTTAGTCGGATGATGACTTGGGATTTCCATTGGAGGACTTATGTTTTGTAGCAGACCACCCTTTCTTATTCATGACAAGGGAAGAGGTTTCAAGATTGGTGCTATTCGTTGGAACATAATTCTATTTAATATCATTATTGACGTATAAAAAGATTTATACAATCATATCATTTAAAAAGTAATTGTACATAATTCTATTTAATATCATTGATTTGTTAACCTATAATAAATGGTAAGTAAGATATTATAAGATAATGTAAGAAGTTATATTACTCTTGACAACATATATAACTTAAATACTCAGCATATTTAATTGGGAAAATGAGTTATAAGTGTTCTAGCTACGTGCAGGGGCATATGCACCTTATATCATGCGGTGTCACGGGTAGGATTTTTCAAAATCGAACCGTAACTGTTAATCAAACTGAAGCGAAGGCTTATTGACTTATTGGTATGGGTTATCGGTGTTATCAATTCAAAACCCCACGTGTTACTTCTAAGTCTAGTATAAATTCTTGAAAAAATGTCAAATTTTAAATCACAATAGATGCTAGTCTCATCTTAATTAAACTCTTAACTAAATCTCAAACACTATGCGACTGTTTCACTCTCAATCGTCTTCCTCCCATGTACAAATGGATATGGGGAAATTCATCACCAACCAAACGGTCGTTTCTTTCCTGCTTGCTGATACGATTCTAATGAAGCTCTTTCCAATTATAAAATAATCAGTTCAATTCAGTTGCAATAGTTGTTAGTTTCAGTTCAATTCAGTTGTTAGTTTGTTAGGTTAGTTAAAACTCACGTGACTAGCACGCGTGCAGGTTAGTTATTCAACTGGGAAGTTCCAAAAGTTAGTTATAACTAACTTTCCCACCTCGTCCTATATAGGGATGTTTTCTCAATTTGTAAGGGGTTATATGATGATTTTGGAATAAAGAATCTCTTTCTTCTCTCTAGTCTCTCTCTCTCTTCATCTCTGTTTCCAGAACTCAATTGAGTTCTGTGTCGAGCAAGCTGTTCAAGGACAATTCTTTCCATTTGTCCTTTAGATGAGCTCATTGTTCTTTCTTTTTCTGTTAAAACTGTAGAGGTCGTAACATTGGTATCAGAACATTTTGCTCCTTGGATCTGTGAAAATGGGTTATAATAATACTCGTATGCAAGAGCTGCGCAAGGAAGTTGATAATCTCAAGGGTTCGATGGACGCAGTCACAACTTCTGTCTCTGAATTGAGAAGTTCTGTGGATCATAAGGTGGCCCAAGCTATGGAGGAAATCAGGAAGCTATTGATGAATAATTTGACTACAACTGGAACTCATCATCATGAGGTTCCTGTTGAGAATGAAGGTACAGAGGTAGTGGTTCCTCGACCTAGAGGTTACCAATTACCAACTCGCGATTATCATGTGGAGTTCCCAGCTTTTGATGGACTAGGCTTGAAGGACTGGCTGTATAAATGCGAGCAGTTCTTCCTTGTGGATGGCATTCCTAAGGATTCTAAGGTGAAACTGGCTTCGTGCAAGCTGGATAGGAAGGCACTATAATGGCACCAATCTTACATGAACCATCGAGTGACTAGAGACTGGCCTCGTTGGGGTGGTGAGTATTTAGCTGGTTAAATGTGTGCTATGACTAGTTTCTTGTATAGGTTAGTGTCTCTTTATACAGGTGCAATAATATTATATTTGGACTGGTGAAAGAATTTTAAGCATGTTTAGCTTGTTCTGCTTAAAAGAATTTACCAGAGCTTGCGTTATTAGCCAATTACTCCTAACATTAATCCCCTTCTGCAACTGTACATGATGTCAAATTCCAGCAAATATCTAGATGAAAGTTAAAATTTCTATCTTATGCTAAATAAAGGGCTCAATAGTTACTCGTTAACTTGAATGGATAAAGTTAAAATCTAGTTAAAGTATTGTTTAGCTTAATACAGACATCATTTACTTCTTCTAATCTCCCACTGGAGAGCAGAGACGGACCCAGGATTTGAACACTATGGGAGCACCACTGTATGCTAGTCACTAGCGATAAAATTCGGCGTGCAACTCATTGAAAACTTAATGGTTATGATTTATCATTTAAGTATTAACAAAAAAAAGTTCTAAAGAAAAAGAAAGCACCAAATATATATATATAAAGAGAGAGAGAGAGATTTCTTCGCAAAATAGATGCTATGGAAGGGAAAGTGTTTGATTAAGCATGTTTCATACTTTAAAATTCTTGTTTTTAATAAATAAAAAAAGGGTCAGTGATCAAAAGGGCGTTCAAACGTAAAATTATCAAAGACTTACTAGAGAAATCAAGATTAAGAGTATGGTAATACTAAAAAGACTGAAAAAGATCTCAAGCTATTAGTTATCATTTCCGAGTCAGATTGTTGAAAACGGTTGTCGCAAAATGATATGTATTTTTTCATTTATGGATCGATAAGTTGCAATCTGATGATTTCAGTTTTAATGGATGAATTTGAAAAGAATAAAATTAATTAGGTTGACTATTATGTACCAGTACTAAATTATAATTGAATTCAAAAAAAGAAGAAGATAAAAGTAAAAGATAAAGCAATTTGCTATTAAATAGAAATTACATTGTATTTAAAGAACTAAAATATTAATTAAGTTGACTATTATATATTAGTACTAAATTATAATTGATTCAAAATAAAGGACAAAAGTAAAAAAAAAAAATAATTTGCCATTAAATATAAATTACATTATACTTTATGAATAAAAATAGAAAGGAGGAAAAAAGCTGAAAAGGAGTAGAAAAGGCTGAAGAAGGGTTTCAAGCTTGCATCACCAGCAAAGATGGGAATTTAAATGGCCAATGCAATCCTTTGTCACGTCACTCTCTTAGTGTTTACGGGCACACTTAAAATATTTAAGGAGTCCCATATATATATAGGATTTTTGCCAAGACTAAGGTCTCGTGACCCCTCAACCCACAATGTAGGTCTGCCTCTGGTGGAGAGAAGATTTGGGAATTTAATTTTTGTAACGACCTGACCGGTCGTTTTGAGAATTTAAGCTTCTTTCGGTGTCGTACACTCTTGAACAGCTTCACATTTGTGTATATCGACCGGCGTGTGTGGTTGGATTCAGTTACCGGATAATCCGGAGTCGAATTGGAAGAAAATTTTCAATTTTTGAAGCTTAAGTGATGGAACTTGACTGGAGGTTTGACTTTTGAGTGAACGGCCTCGGAATGAGTTTTGGGTGATGTCAACAGCTTCGTATGATGACTTTGGACTTAGACGCGCGTCCGGAATTGGTTTTGGAGGTCCGTAGAGTAATTTGAGGTAATTTGGCAAAAGTTAGAATTTCAGCAATTTCGGCAGATAGGTGAAATTTTGATATCGGCCTCGGAATGGAATTCCGCGAACGGCTGTAGGTTCGTTGTGTTATTTGTGACTTGTCTGCAAAATTTGGCGTCATTTCGGGTTGAATTGATAGGTTTCGACACGAGTTTTGATATTTGAAGATTTGAGAATTCATAAGTTTGATTTTTGGTTTGATTCGTCGTTTTGGTGTTGTTTTATGTGATTTGAAACCTCGAGCGAGTCCGTGTTAGGTTATCTAACTTGTTTGTGTTATTAGACGGGGTCCCGGGGGCCTCGGGTGTGTTTCGGATGAGCTTCGGGATATTTTTCCCTATTTTTGGTCTGCTGTATGTTTTCTGATGTTTCCTTCTATGCGATCGCATAGGCATAGATGTGATCGCATAGTGTTTTGTGAGCCACCCAGCTTTTCCTTCTATGCGATCGCATAGCTTCAGACGCGATCGCGTATGTCCACTTTCTCCTTCTTCGCGATCGCACTCCTAGTGTCGCGTTCGCGATGCATAACTGGGCAGTAGCCATTTTTCCATTTCAATGTGATCACATTACCTTACCCGCGATCAGGTAGTACAAATTGACCAGTGGCCTTTTTCCTTCTATGTGATCGCATCTTCTCGTCCGCGATCGCATTGAACAAAATACCTGGGCAGACAGTTTATATCTTCAAAATGGAAGGTTTCACCATTTTATCACATTTTGACTTCTAGAGCTCGGATCTTGGCGATTTTTGATGGATTTTTTTTACGAAATTCGATTGGGTAAGTGTTTTTCAACTAGAATTAAATATATTCCATGATTTTATCTTTATTTTCATCATTTAATTTGAGTTTTGAGTTGAGAAAAAGTTGGTTTTGAAAGAAAATTTCTAAAATGAAAAATCGTGATTTGAGGGACCAAATGGTATCAGAATTTGATAAATTTTGTACGGTTGAACTCGTATCGGAAAGGGTATTCGAATCTTGTAAAATTTTACGGGTTCCGAGTTGCGGGCCCGGGGGTCGACTTTTGGATGAATTTTTATATTTTTGTAAAGATTGAAACCTTATTATTTGGAATAGTTCCTTATACGTTTTATGTGTATTTTGAAGTTGTTTTAGTTGATTTTGAGCCGTTCGGAATTCTTTTCGCCCGAGAAGTCCATTTTAGAGTACCGGGTTGTCATCTTTGAGGTAAGTATCTTGCCTAACCTTGTGTGGGGGAACTACCCCTTAGGATTGAGTCTTCTATGTTGATTGTAGCCTGTGTACGCGACGTGACGAGTGCGTACTCGGACCTATTTGCAAATAGGTTGGCCTTTTAGGATTCTTAGGTCCTTATATTCCCTGTGTATGAAGTTGTATTTGTTATATCTAAGTTCTGATTGCTAGTTCATCTCTTTCTACTTAAATTAGAAGTTACATGCTTAGTTTCCCTTTGTTGCATATTGATATTAATTGACTTAACTGAAGACTTTATCTTTTCTACAGTGGTGCTATATCTTCCTTTATAAACTGCCTATTTGACTAGAATTAGCATAACCTCGCCCTATAATTGTTTAGTAGTAATTGGAGTATTATATGTTGGTGTCAAGCATGCTCGTGGGTCGTATATTGTGATTGGTATGATATTTCATTAAGCACTACTTAGGCTTAACTTGATGATTGTACATGTTGATGATTCTCTTGGCATTTCCTATTGCGAAGCATTAATTCAAGTTGGGATTTATTTCGTGAAGCTAATTAATTAAGCAAAATTGGTTATAGTTGTTTCCCTTGTCGGGATGATATTGTTTTCATTGTTGACTCCCTTGCCGGGACAATATGGTTTCCATTATTGTTCATCTTGATGATGATATTGTTTCCATTGTTGACTCCCTTGCTGGGACAATATGGTTTTCATTATTGTTCATGTTACTGAAGATATTGTTTCCATTGTTGACTCCCTTGCCAGGACAGTATGGTTTCTATTATTGTTTATGCTGTTGATTCCCTTGTCTGAATGCTATCATTTCATTTGTTTGGGTGAGAAATAATGTAAAGCACGAAGGGTGATGCCGTGCTATTTTTTTTTATTCATTATCGTGTGAGGAAAGAGTGTAAAGCACGAAGGTTGATGTCGTGCCATATTATTGAAATTAAAAGCACGAAGGGTGATGTCGTGCCATATTATTGAGAGTAAAAGCACGAAGGGTGATGTCGTGCCATATTATTGAGAGTAAAAGCACGAAGGTTGATGTCGTGCCATGTTATTGAAATTAAAAGTACGAAGGATGATGTCGTGCCATATTATTGAGAGTAAAAGCATGAAGGGTGATGTCGTGCATGATATAGTGATTGAGTGCTAATGCACGAAGGGTGATACCGTGCCATATTATTGTGAGTTCATGGAACAAAGGTTGTTTCCGTGCAGGTAAGGACAAGGGACATGCATTATGATGTGATATATATTTCCCCGTGTATACATTGTGCCTTTACTTCGAGCTGTTATTGTTGTACTTACATATTTGGTGTGACTTATTGTTGTTGTCCTGTACTTGACTTTTATCTCAATTGTTGTTGCACTGTTCATGTCTTTTACATGCTTAATTGGCTTAATTTAAATGTCGTATTTGTCGATTCCTATGGGAAGGACGAAAGTAAAAGCACGAAGGGTGATGTCGTGCACTTGTTCTATCAAAAATTAAGTTCGAAATACATTTATTGGGAAAGTATATTTTTAAAAATGCTTATCTTGAAGAAATCACATCTAAAAACTTTCCTTTTGTAAAGTATATATACGTATTCGGAGGAGGTACTTTTCAAAAGCACTTTTTCCTATTTTGAAACGAATATATCTAAGGTCTTTAATATAAACTGGTGAGTGAAAGGTTATATTCAAAGGTTTGATTAAATTGTTGGAGTTGTTGTCTAAGGTCAGAGGTGCAGGTTATCGCAGTGCTGAGTTATTACTTGTTCTTACTGTATTGTGGGTTTCGGTTTTGGGATGTGTTCCCGTCCATTTTTCTGTGTAATATTATGATATTCCGTCGATTTATTATTTTTTTCCTCCCACATTACATTGTTATGTAGTTAATCATATTGTGTAATCCTTGTACAGATGTCATATTCCGTCATTTTCTATATTTATTCCTGTTCGTTTTATTAGACCAGTGGGTGTCTTGACTAGTCCTCGTCACTACTTTACCGAGGTTAGCCTTAATACTTACTGGGCACCGCTGTGGTATTGCTCATACTATACTTCTTCACATTTTTGTGCAGATTCCAGGTTTTGCATAGCCGGCCGATCGATAGTTAGCAGCGCGGTTGCTGTAGTGGAGACTCAAGGTAAAACTGCTCCAGCGTTCGCGGGTTTCGGATTCACCGTCTTATTTTGCTTATACATTGTTATATTTGTTCCAGAACAGTGGTATTTAGGAATTATAGTGTAAATTTTGTAAAGCTTATGACTTGTGCTTACCGAATTTTGGGAAGATGTGTAAGGTGTAGAGACTTATTCCAGAAAAACACTTAAATGATTATCGTATTGTGGTTGATGTTTATTAATGATAAGCTTACCTAGTCCTTAACACTAGGTGCCGTCACGATACCCAATTGAGGACAAATTGGGTTGTGACAATTTTACACTTTTGGAAGAAGGGTTTTACTCTCATTTCCATGGTGGAATACTGCTAGTTATGAACAAAAAAAATGATGCTTATAAGGTCGCATATTCTTTGACTAGGTATGATGGGGAAATATATATATAATATATATATTCAAAAAAATATTTGAGTAAATAATTATATATGACAAAATAAAGTATATGTGTATGATCAATATCTACTATCGTATAGTACTTTGTTTGTCTACGTCAAATGATTGTATTGTTTGGATCTACAAAGATAAACGATCAATATTTAATTAAATACATGTGATTTTTAGCAAAATTAAAAATTACATTATCTTATTTATATTGTACAAAAAATTAATATCTTTCATGAAAATTTAGATAATTTTAACTTACCTTTTATTTGTAGCTATTATCTGTCTTCTTCTACTCCATGTTTTCATCCTCCTCCAATAACTAGTACTTATTATCGTTACTAACATGAAAATTATTTATGAAAACTATGAGATTAAATTAGTGATAAGTATAAAGTAATTGTGTTAAAAATAATTCTTTTTGCCTCTTCCAAGGATAAGTCATTTGAAATTTTTTTAATTGGAATGTCGTTGTCAAATTTCTTTATATAAAGGTATTGTTAGTAAAAGTCATTTCGACTTCTCTGTGCACTGAAGAGTGGTTAGGATTAACACGGCCTAATCGACCATTAATAATATTATAGCTCTTATTTGATTCAAAAAAGTCCTTGAGCCCGTTTGCATGAGCTTATTTTAAGTAATTTTTAAGGAAAAATAATTTTTAAGTCATAAGTTAAAAATTCTATCGTTGACTTATTTTTGTTATTTTAGCTTAAAAACAAGTGCTTAAAAGTATTTCTTTATTTTATCCAAACACTACAAAATGACTAAAAAGCTATTTTGTCTTAAAATTACTTAAAATAAGTCAATCCAAACAGGGCTCCTTATGTTATTTCTGATAACTTATCAGAAAATGTAAAACAATGAAAAACTACACTCAATTGGAAACGGAAAGGCGTATATAGAAGGTCATTATTTGGTTCATATTGAATATGTCGTCATCAAACCATATGTCAATCTTGACATGCATGGTAGAGCGATTATTTTTTAACGATATTCATTATATTTTTGGTTCCTTTAGTCTAGGAAAGCTAAAGATAGGAAAATTTTCAAAATCTCGAAGTTCTCTATTCCTTTATTTTTGAGACACACAATTGGCTATAGTCACAAAAGTAACTTAAGTTAGGCTTGTCGAGTAATAGGTCAAATAAGGTTGTTAGATCCTTTTTTTATTTTATGCATACGCACATAATAAAATGCTGTTACCGAACACACACACATTCTTTTATATATATATATATATATATATATATATATATATGTTTGTTGACTCGATATGATCTTCTATTGGGCTACTTTTTGGTCATGGTTGATTCATTTCAACTGTTGAGATCGACATATTCTTTTATATGAATGAAGATTACAAACAAAGAGTCACCCATTTATACATATCTTCAACTATTTTCTTCTACTTTTGATAACCATGCAAAAAAAATTAAATGTGTTAAATTTTTAATACATGGACCTTATTATACACATGGAAAATGTATATATATGTCCATGACGTTATAATAGAAATAGCTTAAAACAAATGGCCTCTTTAGTATTAATCATGTAAACTGCAGCTTCTTGATTAATATATTGATTTTTTTACAAAATTACTAATTAGGTATTTCAAATGTAAATTTTTTCTACGGAAGAATGTATGTTATTTAAAATATTACTTTTGATTATATATCATTCATGGAGTCACATGTCATGGATGATAAAGTATTAATATAATATAAACTTTGTAAAACTTGCAGAGAATCATGGAACATGTGAAAATGATAGAATCTCGGGATAAACACTAAAGTGATACTTACAAGTATATCTAATGAGATTTGAGAAAAGCAAGTCTGCAAAATCAGAAATAATATATAGTGATTCAACAGACCCTCTATGAAATCAACTCACCTTAACATCAGAGGTTAGACCAGATCGAGGATAGTGTTAGTAATCTGTATTGCCGTAAAATAAATTAAAAATAATAAATTTTTTGAAAAATATAGAAATAGAAAGTTAGTAGAATAAGAACGTTAAAAATGAATTCTGAAAACAATGTAGGAAAAAATTGAGTCCATTGAATACACAGTATATTCTTAAGGAAATTATTCCCCTCAAGTACCCGAGGTTTTGAAATATATCGTCCCAGGATAGAACGATTTAACTCACTGGGGTGTTGGTAGAAAAAAAACGCCGGTGAACAACGAACCACTCGAAGGCTGTAAAACACACTGGAATATTTTGTGCAGAAGAAGAAGAAGAAGATCAGAAAATTTAGTAAGTAATTCTGGGATTCAAGGTATATTTATAGCCAATTTCGTACTGTTTCTGAAAAGGTTTTGCAACCTTTCAGAACAGCCATAGTTGTTGGAATAGGTGTGAATACTTTCAGAACAGCCATAGTTATTTTGAACAGGTATGAATATTGCGGGAAATATAAAAATGGATTTAAAATAATCCGGGAAAGAAAACGGGTCGGACCAGACCGGGTCGCGGGCCATTTCGGATTTGAATTTTTTCATTAATTAATTAAATAATTTGAAAAGAATTTTGTCCAAAAAGATTAATGAATCAATCTTTGACCAAATCCGAATCCGAATCTGAAGCCGAAGCCGAAGTCGAAGCGAAGCTGAAAACAAGTGGTAATCCTTTCAGAACAGCCATAGCTATTTTGAACAGGTATGAATATTGCGGGAAATATAAAAACAGATTTAAAATAATCCGGGAATGAAAACGGGTCGGACCGGACCGGGTCGCGGGCCACTCCGGATTTGAATTTTTTTCATTAGTTAATTAAATTAATTAATTAAATAATTTGAAAAGAATTTTGTCCAAAAAGATTAATCAATCAATCTTTGACCAAATCCGAATCCGAAGCCGAAGCCGAGCCGAGCGAGCGACGACAACGACGGCGCGAGGCTTGCCTTCTTCTCAACTCTTTAAGAGCTAGAAGAAGAGCTTCTCTATATATACACATAGATTTTCTTTCCTTCTTCCAATGAGGGACAAAGTGCACTAATTCAAAATTTTACTTCCCTCCATTTCTTTTCCCATCATTTTCTATTCACTCTCATTAAGCTACACCAAGCTTAAAATTAAGCTAGACTAAGCTTAAAATTAAGCTACACTAAGCTTAAAGACCAACAATCTCCCACATGAATGGGGATGACTATAAAATAAAGGAATGCACGAACGTGTGTGTATTTTACGTGCAAGAATTAATTGCATCTGGATAAGTAGGTTTCCCTTTGAACTTTCCATAGTGAACTTATATCGGATATACTCGGTCAATCGGTAGATTTTATATCTTTGAACCGTCAAGCTTTGTTATATACCTAGACAACATAAGTCACACAATCAATCCTTAACCATTTATGGTTCTCACGGTTGTGTTCGTTTCAGCCATGAACATTGCCTGGTTTCATGAGTGCTTAGAGAATGTGCCTTTACTTTCATTCCCCTTGAAGCGGCTTACACGTCACACTCACATAGGTGATTCCTAAACATGTAATCCTAAAGACACACTATCTGGTCATATCCTGCCAGACTTAGCAAATCATTAAAAAGCTTTAAGTTTTATTGAATCATCAAAAATTCTTAATGCTTTACCTTTATTTCTGAACATTGTCTTCATCACGAGAATGGGTTGAGTTATTTGACAATGTTGAACCGTGATCCATAACTTTGTTTGATCTCTTTGAACCAAGCTCTTGGGATCTCTATTCTGCTAGGTAGAGTTATCGCCATGATGACTTGTCCTATGCCCTAACCACATTCTCTTTGATGATCTTTCAACTGCCTCTCTAGATAGGCCTTTTGTAAGTGGATCCGACACGTTATCTCTTGACTTTACGTAGTCAATTGTGATAACACCACTAGAGAGTAGTTGTCTAACGGTATTATGTCTCCGTCGTCTATGACGAGATTTTCCGTTATACATAACGCTCCCTGCCCTGCCTATTGCCGCTTGACTATCACAATGTATACAAATAGGTGCCAAAGGTTTGGGCCAAAATGGAATATCTTGCAAGAAATTTCGGAGCCATTCAGCTTCTTCACGGGCCTTATCTAAAGCTATGAATTCAGATTCCATTGTAGAACGGGCGATGCGCGTTTGTTTGGATGATTTTCAAGATACTTCTCCACCCCCAGTTGTGAAAACATATCCACTCGTGGATTTAACTTCAGATGATCCGGTGATCCAATTTACATCACTATATCCCTCGATCACGGAGGGATATTTGTTATAATGCAAAGCATAGTTTTGGGTATGTTTCAGATACCCCAAAACTCATTTCATTGCCATCCAATTTATGTGATAGGGATTACTTGTAAATCGACTCAGTTTGCTAATAGCACATGCTATATCTGGTCGCGTACAATTTATGATATACATCAAACTTCCCAATACTCTAGCATAGTCCAGTTGTGAGTCACTTTCACCTTCATTCTTTTGAAGTGCATAACTCACGTCAATTGGAGTCTTGGAAATTTGAAATCCAAATACTTGAACTTGTCAAGTACTTTTTCAATGTAGTGAGACTGTGATAATGCTAGATCTTGTGGAGTTTTGTGAATTCTGATTCCTAAGATCACATCAGCAACTCCTAAGTCTTTCATGTCGAATTTGCTAACCAACATGCGTTTTGTAGAATTTATATCTGCCATACTTTTGCTCATTATCAACATGTCATCAACATATAAACAAACTATGACTTCATGACCTGAGGTATTTGTAATGTAAACGCATGTGTTGCACTCGTTGATTTTAAACCCACTTTCCAACATTTTTTGGTCAAATTTGGCATGCCATTGTTTGGGTGCTTGTTTAAGTCCATAAAGCGACTTAACAA
>ML334927.1:0-34465 GCA_005239505.1 Nicotiana paniculata
TTTCCTTTCTTGGGCCAACAAATTTCCCCTTTTTGATGATGACAAACTTTGTGCTTCAGGCCTATTTCAGCTTAGTCCAACATTGACACATATAAGAGTATTAAGGATTTATCACAAAGAACCAGGTTCATTAGGTTATAAATATCACATGTTGAGAGCACAACCTATCTTCCCCCTTTTGGCATCCTCGAGAAGTTGCAAGAAAATTTGTGTGAATCCCAAATTTTTAACACTTACTCATGGCCATTTGGGCAACTGCATATGCAATCATGGATTAATCATCAATAATCAAACTAAGAATTCAAACTATCAAAAAATAGAGATATTGAATCAGAGCAAAAAGCATCAGATTTTATTGATAGAGTGAATACGATTCTGCCACAATCCACAAAATAAAACAAAAACAGTTAAAACATGCGCAACAAACAAAAATTCTGAATCTGGGTCACTGAATATTCTAGGCAGGCTAGGAAATTAAGGCTTGGAAAAACTGCAGACCGGTTCATTTAGCCAAGATGGATGGTTCAGCAGGCTTAGAAACAGATGAAGACTTCTTTGAGGAAGTCTTGGCTTTCTTGAGCTTAGGGGTTGAACCTCTACCTCTGCCACTTTTTCACTTTGATGGACTAGGACCATCTCATCCACTTCAACAGCCTCAATAGGCTCAACAACCTTTTCTTTCCCTTTTTCCACTCTTTTCTTCTTACTCTCCTCTAAAGCTCTCTTCAACTCGTCCTCACTTTGCTTTACCTTGCTCCTTGTAGTTCTTCCTCTTGGAAGAGAAATATTAGAAGTCTCAGAAGGAGCAACTTTTCTTTTCTTACTTTCTCTTGTTGTTCCAGACATTTGAGCTTTAGGAGNATTTCTTTCCCTTTTCACTTTTCCCTTTCTCATTACTCCATACTCCCTCACTCTCAATTTTTTTTAATTTAATTTTTACCATCTATTCTTATTGTTTCCGGCAACTCCACATCTATTACAGGCCCAACCAGTATGAACCTATTTTCTAAGTTTTCCATCAACATCAGAGATGACCTCAGAAGAAGGACTTGGGACAGATGTTACCTGAGTCATCAAAAATTTGGGAATGGTTTTGTAAGGGAGGGGATGTCTTGAATGAACTTTAGTTTTGAATTGACGGTTTAGGATTCCCTAGAATCTAGGTATTTTAATTTGGTGAGGATTCTTGTTGAAACAGAACTGGTTCAAAGTCAAATGGATAGGCTTTGAAAAGATTTTGAGTTCGGGCAGAGATCTGATCATGATTTAATTATTAGTATTTCAAAGTGTGCAGAGTGTAGACACATACCTTGCCTTTCAGATGAACCAGGTTCATCATTTCAGAATGCTCTTGATCAAGCCTCCTTTTTCAAAGATAGAAAAATTTTCATTTGTGATCAATGAGTCATATCAAAACATGGCATAAGAGTATACTTTTTACAGTATGAGACTGAGCAATTGTTAATCTGATTATCTACACCTGTTTCAGACTTTTCTAGCCAAATTTTTTCTTTGTTTTCATTTTTTTAATGTATTTACATTCTGAACTAGTTCAATTAAGTGATCTTAATCATCCCTAATAGTAACCTGTTCCTTTCAAAATGCTCTCTACTCAGTGCTTTTGTAAATATATCTGCATGGTTTCACAACCAACTAGTTACTCCTTGATGTTCCTTCATTTCTTTGTTGTTGTGGAACAGGTTCAGGTACAGGTTCCAACGAAGTTTGGGAATTATTTTGTTCTATTCTCCCTGTCATGTTGCCCGGGATAGATGAACCTGTTCCATCACCTTTCTTTCCTCCAGTGTTGCTTTAGTTTGGACTGATTTTCTGACCAGCCCAATTTCTTCATCATCTTGTTCATTACCAACCCCAGTGATTTCACCTTTATTTCCATTTCCAAAGGAGACATTTCCTCATTTGAGGTCTTCAAGTGAAAGGAACTAGTCCTTGTTGCCAGTCATGTGTTTTAAGCAACCACTATCCACGTACCATATTTGGCTACTACCTTTCACTTGAATCTACAAAAGAAAATCAGGGGTTAGTATTTGGAACCCAAACTAGTTTGGGTCCCTTTCTATAAGAAAAATGATGAATTAAATTATTTTTAGCCCAACTTGGTAGCCAATTCTTCCCTCGAACAAAACTTTTGTTCTTTTGACTGGCCTTTTCTTTTGCATTACATTCACTTTTAAAGTGACTAGTCTTACCACAGTGAGTACAAATCTTGTTCTCAGGAAGACTGAGGTACTTGCTTTTAGGATCCCACTTAGGTAGCGGATTCCCAAATCCAAGTCCTCTTCTATTGCTACTATGATGTTCATGTATCCATGTCAAAGCATCAGAGGACCTATTCCATTTTCTAGTTCTATCTAGTTCATGCTTGACCTTGATTAGATCCTTCTTAAGGACTCTTATCTGCTCATCTCTTTTGTACAACTCGTCTTTCATTTTTCCTAGGTTTTCTTCTAATGTGAGTTGTGGGTGATCAGTTTTGTTTTTACCTGTTCCTAATTTCAGTTTTAGATTTTCAGATCTTAGTTTCTAGGACAGTGGTGTCAAGTTCATGAACCTGGTTCTTTAAGTCAGCATTTTTACTATCACTTTCTCTAGCCCTAAGTTCCAGATTTTTTCACTTAGATTTCAAAATCACACACTCCTTAGACAGTTGTTTCTTTTCATTGTTTAGATCCTCACACTCATCAATGAAATCCAGGAGTAACTCAGATAGCCTTTCTTTAGACAAAAATTTAATCTTGTCTTTGAGATAAAGAATTATACTTACCTCAGATTCCTCATCGGATTCTCCAATTGCCATAAGTTCTTGTTCATCTCCATCTTCATCATCTGACTCCTCATCTGAACTTTCACCCCAAACAACAACTATTGCCTTTGTTGATGTTCTATTTTTCTTAGGTTGAACCTATTACTTCTTCCCGTTCCTTCGTTCAGCTTTTTCTTTCTTCCATTCAATTTCTCATTGAGGGCAGTTTTTGATGTGGTGATCAGTCTTGCCACACTTGTAACACCCCTCATTGGTTTGTTTTTCAGGAACCCTTGGTTTGTTGTAGCTTCCACTTCTTGAAGGAACCTTTGCTCTCATTAGGTACTTCTTGAAGTCCTTTGTGATCATGGTCATTTCATCCTCCTCCAGATCAGCTTCTTCAGTGATTCTGAATGCCAAACTCCTTTCCTTCTTGGGACCATCCATCTTCATAGTCTGCCTTCTAAGTTCATAGGCAGTGAGATTTCCAATCAGCTCATCCAACTTAAGAGTTGCAATGTTCTTAGATTCCTGAACGGGTGTAATTTTGTTTTCCCAAGAGACTGGCAAGACCCTTGTCAGAATTTTCTCAACCTTGTCTTCTTCAAGAATGACCCTTCCAAGACACTTGAGTTCATTGGTCAGTGTAATGAACCTTGTATACATCTCTTGGATGGTCTCTCCTTCCTTCATGGTGAAATTTTCATATTGAGAATATAATAGAGTTCCTTTTGACCTCTTCACTTGAGGTGTTCCTTCATGAGCCACTTGCAAAGTGTCCCAAATTTCTTTGGCAGTGGTACAACTTTGAATTCTGCTATACTCGTCTGGACCGAGTCCACACACAAGCCACTTCTTGGCCTTAGCATTTTTCTCCCACTTTCTCAAATCCTCAGCAGTGCAGTCAGCTCTAGTCTTTGGCACATCTACTCCTTTAGCAGTCTACTTCATGGTGCCTAAAGAACAATTAGTGACTATGTCCCATAGTTTATAGTCTTCTCCAATTAAGTGATCCTTCATCCTATTTTTCCACCAAGAGTAGTACTGGCCATTGAAGATTGGAGGCCTAACAGTTGATTGTCCTTCCCAGTTCCCAGGTGGTGCACTCATCTTGATCTTTTCCTAAGGTGTTAGCCTCTTCACGGATAACCCGCTCTGATACCAATTGATGTTTTATATATCAATACCACACAAGATGGGGGGTGATTTGCGTGGAGTCCAATTTTCGAGTGCTGTCGTTACAGAAGGACCTGGTTCTTCTATGTGTTCCAACTCGTACTGTTGCAAAATAATAAATGCAGAAAAGTAAAGAACACAGAGATTTTTACGTGGAAAACACCTGGCTCAAAAGGTGAAAAACCACGACCTACTACTCAGTAGGATTTTCTCCAAACACTTCTCTACAACAATGAGCCAAACGACATTTACAAAATAAACTCTTTTGTAAACCTAAGGATTAACTCTAACCCTTTGTGGCAAACTAGCCTCTAGCTATTTGCGACAAACTTCAAGTTAACTATAACTTGAACACTCATTACCTATTACAATTGCTTCTAGATAAAGTTGAAAGGTACAATTTGTAATCACCTACTATAAATAAACTAGACTAAAAGACAACATATGGAACTGGTTCTTCTAGTTGGTTCAAGTAGCTCCAGATTCGCACTTTCCAATTTGGCTCGAACTGCTTGCAAAATTTCTTGACGAATGTTGCTTTCAATTCTTGATAAATTTCTGCTTTTGTGCGTCTATATACAATAAGAACAATCTTCAATTTATAGGAGTTAGTAGATAAGGAATTAACTAGAATCCTAATGCAACTTTTCCTTGGTAGAAGAGTTCTAGTCAAACTCAACTCCTAAATCCTTCCTTATCTTAGATTTTGTTCTTATTGAATAAGTCCTTCTCCAATTTCTTTTTTGCAATCTTTTCGCTCAGAAGATATCTCAATTTTACCAGAATACATTTATCTCATGCATGTGCATCTCATGTGCCTTTNNTGAGTTCCTTTGTCAATCTTAAAAACTATTTCCTTTCTTGGGCCAACAATATTGAAAGCTTAGAAGAGAAAATGTAATATATTATTTTGTTCTCCGTGAATGTAATGATTACAAAATGATTAGAACCCCATTTTATATAGTAGAGGAGTTCTACTTATGGTACAATTCTAAATATAGTAAGAAATCCCATGATTGACTGATTTTCCGGCCTCGACTTGATGCGTGTCGATATTCCCGCCGAGATCCTCGCTCGATATCGGACATTTCGGCTTACCGTTACTTGACTAGGTAAACAATATTTGATCTCACTCGATCTTCATATCGCCCGGTCTCGACCTTGGTCGATCATCTTCCTTGGCCGGTCCTTGAATTAAGGGTCCAGCAACCTAACTTCATATTGAGGATCGATTCAATACGAGGCCAAATTATGGCCTGTCATGATCCAACCCCCGTTAGCCATAAGAAGGACAGGCCCGTTCTGACCGTATACAATTCCTTAGAGGATGTGGCGGTCATTCAACAACGACTTAAGACCGCTTAGACTCACCAAAAATGCTATACATATGTACATCGACATAAGTTGGAGTTTAAAGAGGGTGATCAAGTGTTCTTGAAAGTATCGCCAGTGAAGGGAGTTATGTGTTTTGGGAAGAAGGTTAATCTAAGTCCTAGATTCATTGGTCCATATCTTATATTGAAAAGGATTGATGAAGTATCCGACAATTTAGAGTTACCTGCATCACTTTGGTTCATCCTGTTTTTCATTTATCGATGCTATGGGGGTATGTGCCCGATCCTGATCACATCTTCTCACTGAAGGTAGTAGAAATTAATGATGTTTAACTTATGAAGAAGAACCAGTTGAGATTCTTGATAGGCAAGTTTGTAGGTTGAGGACTAAAGACATATCTTCAGTCAAAGTGTTATGGAATAATCATGACGTCGAGGAGGCTACTTGGGAGGCCCAGGAAGATATGAAAATCAGAAACCCTCACTTGTTCGCGACTTCAGGTATGTCTATTTCCTAGAAATTTCGAGTTTGGAGTTTATCATGCTTTAAATTCATGTAGTGAGTAAATAATTTATTTATATTACTTATGAGTTGGAATTTAGTACGATTTTGTGAAGTAATTAAGTCATTTATTGCTCATGGTGGTTAGACTTGTCTCATGAGGCTATATAATGGTGATTAGAGGTATATGAAGTTGTGGAGGCATTTATTGATGTAGTTGTGATGAGTAGAGTCGTGTGAGGCCTTTTATATTGTATTCTTGTTGTTTGCGGTTAGGTTGAAATTTGGATAGGCCTCTAAACAAAGGAAACTCTTCCAAAATTCTTAGAAATTTGGAGAGTCAAATTTCGAATCCTTAAGAGTTGAGGAGTAAGGAAATACTTGGAGATTATACTTTTGTACTTTAATACAACCAACGATTTACATTCGAGGATGAATATTTCTAAGTGGAGGAGAATGTAAAGCCCCACAAATTTTTATATTTAATCGGACTAATTTTGAGTTTGGGAATGCAATGTAATTGAAATTCTAGCTACATTAGATTTACTTGAATGGAACAGATTATTAGAATATTTTGAAATAATTATTTTATCACTACTTGAGTGTTGATTTAATAGATATTAAAGTGGTTATTAAGAATACTTGGAAATTTATAATCCTTAAAGGATGAATTGCGGGCTAACCTGCAAACAAAAATGTTAGATTACAAATTAGACAAAAAAAGATAGAAAATTAAAAAAGAAAAGGGAAGTTAACGTTAATTCCCAAAACAAGGAGTCAAAATGAAAAGGGATAAAAGAGAGGAAGGAAATTTGATATCAAATGGGTTACATTGCCAGTGGCAAAACATTGAATTAAGAAGTTAGTTACATGTGATGCCTGCCAAGTTTTGTACGACGCATCCTTATAGCATCCGACTTTTCCAGCTGCCACAACGTTGCCAGTTAACTTCAGCTAAAGCGCCAATTGTGGCGTCCATATAACCAACCCCTGAAAGATTTTATGTGGCAGTTCGTAGACTGAGAAAGTTATATTATTTGGAACAAGTTCTTAGAATTAGAGAGAAGGGAGAGCTCCTAGTCCATAAGTGTCACTTTGAGGTGAGTGTTAAATGTGATTCTTTGGAGATTGGGTTCATTTAACACATCTCCTAACCCTCCAACTACATGAAAATTGTAGATTTTTGAAGAAAATCTCAAGAACACTTCAAGAACTCAAATCTTGAAAATTCTAGGGTTTGACAAATACTCCATAGATGTAGTAGAGTCTATATATGAAGATATAATTGTATTTAAATATCTATTCATGAAACCCTAGAGACTAGTCTTGAAATTGAAGAGTTGGTTGGTAGGGGTGATGAATAGTGTTGGTTCTTGCTTGAACGATATTATTTTGAAAATTCTAGAGTTTGACAAAGCGGTAATCTCTTCACTTCTATCTTATGTACTATACTTCATGGATGTAGTAGATTATATTTATGAAAATAGATTTATACTTACACATCTATTCATGAAACTCTAGGATCTAGTCGTGAAATTAAAGAGTTGGTTGGCAGGGGTGATGAATAGTGTCGGGACTTGCTTGAACGATATTTTTTTGAGTTTCTAGTGGAACAACTAGATTCCATAACAAGTTTAATGAATGAGTTGGAGTTAAAATTCAATATTGATCTTCAAATGATAAAATGAGGATTTTTGCAAAACTTATGAAATTGGACTTAAGTGTTAGACATTTAGTTAGCTTAGTTGGTATTGTTGTTGTAACGACCCAACCGGTCATTTTGCGTTATCGGATCCCATTCCCCTAAATGAAAATTCTCATAGCGGCTTATTGTGATTTATGACTTGTGGGGGCGGGTGGTCCGGGATTCGGAAGTATTTAGAGCAATATTGGAACACTTGGTTCCTTCAGGCTGGCATTTAAGGGCAAGTTTGACTTCGGTCAACATTTCGAGTAAACGACCTCGGAATCGAGTTTTGATGGTTCTGGTAGCTTCGTATGATGATTTTGGATTTGGACGTATGTTCGGAATGGGTTTTGGATGACCCGGGAGCGTTTCGGTTCCCAATATCGAAATAAGAGTTTCCTTAAGTTCATATTGTGGTTCGGGACGTGTTTTTGTGTTATCGAGGTCCGAACGGAACTCCGAGATCGGGAATAGTTCCGTTATGTCATTTATGACTTTCCTGCAAAAATTTGGTGTCACTCCGAGTAGTATAGGTCGGTTCGGCGCATGGTTAGCGAATTTAAGAAACTTAGCGTTGTTGTGGGTGTTCTGAAGGCTCGAGCGAGTGCGTATTATGATTTGGGACTTGTTGGTATATTTGGACGGGGGCTCGGGTGGGCCCAGGTGCCTCTCGGGCACCAATTGAGGCCAAAAACCAGCTGAAGCAGTTGCTGGTGCACCTGATCTGGTGTGGCCGCAGGTGCGGTTGCCCAGTTCTCGCAGGTGCGGACTCCTGCCCGCAGGTGCGAGCCCAGGCTCTTGTCCCCTTTCCCGCAGGTGCGGTCGACGAGTCGCAAGTGCGGAAACCCCTATAGTCAGTAAGGTCTTTAAATGCGAGATTATCCCATTTTCACTCCATTTTCTTCCACCATAGACGATTTTGAGAGCTTGGAAAAGAGTCCCACGACCTAGCTACTAAAAGGTAAGTGAATTCTATCCTAAAGTTAGTTAATGCATGAATTCCTAGTAGAATTTAACTACCTAATTAGTGGAAAATTAAGGAATTGGGTAGTAACCTAGGGCTTTCAAGAATTTAGAGAATTACCAGTGAATTGGCTATGAAATAATACAAAAATCATATATTAATGATCCTTAGGTTATGGGTGAGTGTTTCCTTCGAGAAACTTTGGAATCCGAGCATGCGGGTCCGGAATTGGATTTTGGGATTTCTTCAAGAATGATGAATTTGACTAAGTAGTAGGAGAATTCCATGCTTTTAGTATAATTTGATATATTTACATAATGTTTGATTAGTTTCGAGTCCTTGGGTGACGAGTTCGGAGTTTCGGGCGCATTCTTGACCCGGGGAGTAAGTTCGACATGAGGTGAGTCTCCTTTCTAACCTTGTAAGATGGAACGGTCCCCGTAGGTGATTTAAATGGCTATGTGCTAATGTTTGTGGGGGCTATGTACGGAAAAAGTGACGAGAGTCCGTGCATAGCGACTATTATTGTTATGTCCGGGTAGTTAGGCCTACACCATGCCTTGTGTTTTCCTTGAAAGGAACTATATTCTTAATGAATTAATGTTACATGCGGCTTGTTTCCCTGAGATCATGGAATTTGAGAAATTTTAAGGAATTGTTCACCTAAAAGTAATTTATAAAGAATAAATGTGTGGATTGTGTGTGCATGTGACCGCTTCGCAATTTATATTCTGTGAGCGGAGTGTTACTTCCCCCACTCTCATGGGAGCGGGCCGTACGCCACGGTGAGCTTGAAAGATATATTATGGTTCGGGTCGTTCGACCCTCGGCAGTGCATAGATATGATCATTATTATGGCTCAGGGGGGTTGTCCATCCTGTATGCGCATGCAAAATTGTTAATGATTCTTTTATGGATATTGAGTGGTCAGATATTTTAAAGGAAAGAAAAAAAAGAATGAATAATGAAGTAGTAATTGTATATTTACTTTCAGTATTTATTTGAATTACTGTTATTTTTAATGTTTACTATTTTTATCATACTCGTATGTCTTTTACTGATATTATATCTTGTTTAATCATTTTGTTGGACTTTAGTGAGTGTCAAGTCGACCTCCCGTCACTACTTCTTCGAGGTTAGGCGGGATACTTACTGGGTACATATTTGTTTATGTACTCATATTACGCTTTTGTACTTAATTGTACAGGTTCTGAGGCTGGTGCATCTGGTTATCAGACCGGAGCTCGATTTTGATCATAGTTGGACCTGACTTCACGGTGAGCTGCTTCTCCTGACGATCCTCGGCAGCACCATGGAGTTTTTTTTGCTTATTTCCCGTCTATTTCTTTTAGACAGTGGGACTGTATATTATATCTTTTGTATATCCTGTTAGTATGCCCGTAGGACTTGTGACACTAGTTCCTGGCACACACGTGGTAGTTATTATGGACTTAGAGTCTGTATATATTGGCTCATGCCTCATTATGACCGCTTTTTATTAAAACTGGCTAATTATCCTTGTCGATTATTTTTTAACCTTTAAAAACTTGGTATATGTTGAAATGTTTAATCAAACAAGAAAGAACCCTTAGTAAAATGAGTGTTGGCTTGCTCGACTCCGTTGTTGGGCGCCCTCACGACCTGAGTTAGGATTTTGGGTCATGACAACATGGTATCAGAGCTCTAGGTTCATGTAAGTCTCACGAGTCACGGGAAAACCCAGTAGAGTCTTGCGGATCGGTACGGAGATGTCTGTACTTATCTTCAGGAGGCTATAAGGTGTTAGGAAAACCTCTCCTTATTTTTTATTCTTTCGTGCAGTCGATGGTTTACTAAATCTCATTCTTCTATTCTCTCACAGATGGTGAGGACGCGTGCATCTGATGTTCCAGACCCGAGAGGGGCTGCTACCCCCGTTATTCGAGGTTGTGGTAGAGGCCAGGGGAGGGCACTGGCCCGAGGTAGGGGCGAGGGCATCCCTGAGCTATTCCAGTTGCACTACCACCAGAGGATCCTACTATAGAGGAGCAGGCTGAGGTGCCCCCAGCAGGTCCTGCTCCAGTGGAATTTATGACGGCGCCAGGCTTCCAAGAGATCATGGGCCGTATGATGCGGTTTATGGACACTATGTCCTAGGCTGGTTTATTTCTGGCAGATCCTGCCACATCTCAGGCGGGAGGGGAGCCCAGACTCCTACCGCCCAGGCTGCAGGTCAGGCAGCAGCATTACATCATACCCCGGGTACACTGCCCGTGAGTGAGGTCCAGCTTGTAGCAGCAGCACCTGAGCCCAGACCAGCTGGGGACAGCAATCCGCAGAAGTTATTAGATAGATGGACTCGATTGCACCCCCCAGTCTTCGGGGGTGAGCGAGGCAAGGATGCCCAGGATTTTGTTGACAGGTGCAGGTACATGCTGCACAATATGAGGATATTAGAGTCCCATGGAGTGGACTTCACTACCTTCCAGTTAGAGGGCAGAGCTCGCAAATGGTGGCAGTCCTATATTCTCAGCAGGCCAGCAGATTCTCCTCCTATCACTTGGGAGCAGTTCACTCAGATGTTTCTAGACAGGTATATCCCACCCTCTGAGAGGGAAGAGCTGCGATATCAGTTTGGCAGCTGGAGCAGGGACAGATGTCAGTGACAGATTATGAGGCTAGATTCTCAGAGTTTTCTCGCCAAGCAATCATGATATTACCTATTGATGCCGAGAGAGTGCGGAGATTTGTAACAGGGCTGCACTCCGGTATTAGGGCCAACATGGCCCGAGAGGTGGATATTGGGACTCCCTATCAGCTGGTGGTCGAGATAGCTCATCGGATTGAGGGCTATTGATCGAGAGGCAGAGATCAGGGTCAGCAGGACAAGAGAGCCAGATTCTTCAGGGATTTCAGAGGTGCCCCAGTTAGGGCAGAGGTCAGTTCGGTAGAGGTCAGCCCAACAGGCCTCCATATTCAGCACCCTCATCACCTCCTCGAGGTGTTCCAGCGAGGCCTTATTTCAGCGCCATGCCAGAGTGTTCCTTTCACCCTCCAGCCATTCAGAGTTCACCTAGTGGTTATTCCAGTTATCCGAGATCCCCCAGTCCCTACTTCAGTGCTATGCCAGAGAGTACACATCGCTCTCCGGCCATTCAGGGATCCTCTTCGGGGCAACATGCTATGATACCTGGAGGTTGTTATGAGTGTCGGGATCCAGGTCATATGAACAGGCATTGTCCCAGGTTTCGGGGCAAAGCAGTTCAACAGGATTATCAGCCTATGGGTCCAGCACCAGCCGTAAGGCCACCTAGATGTGGGGGACAGGTCGGTAGGGGTCGTCCTAGAGGTGGAGGCCAGTCAGGGGGAGGTCAGCCAGCTCCTGTTCATTCTGGCGGGGCTCAGTCTTTCGGTGCTCCAGCTAGATTCTATGCTCTTTCGGTCAGATCAGATGCAGTGGCCTCAGACGTCGTGATCACAGGTATTATTACAGTATGTTGTAGAGAGGAATCGGTGTTATTTGATCCATGATCCACCTATTCCTATGTTTCGGTCTTATTTGCTCATTTTCTGGATGTTCCTCGTGAGTCCTTGCTCCTATATGTGTGTCCACTCATGTGGGTGATTCTGTGGTGGTAGAGCGGGTTTACCGGTCCTATATGGTTACGTTCTTCAGTTTTGAGACTCGAGCGGATATCTTATTGCTCGACATGGTTGATTTCGAGGTCATTTTAGGCATGGATTGGCTATCTCCTTATCATGACGTGCTAGATTGCCATGCCAAGACAGTTGCTTTAGCCATGCCCGAGTCGCCTAGGCTGGAGTGGAGAGGTTCCTCATTTAGTACAGCCAGCCGGGTTATTTCATTCATGAAGGATCGACATATAGTCGAGAAGGGTTGCCTGGCCTATCTTGCTTATGTGCAGGACACCACTGCTGAGTCACCGGCAATTGATTCAGTGCCAGTTTTTGAGAGTTTGCTGATGTATTTCCTTCAGACCTTTCGGGCATGCCTCTGGATCATGATATTGATTTCTGCATTGATTTAGCTCCAGGCACCCAGCCTATATCTATTCCTCCGTACCGTATGGCTCCGAAAGATTTGAAGTAGTTGTAGGAGAATCTTGAGGAGTTTTTGGATAAGGGGTTCATCAGACCGAGTGTATCGTCGTGGGGTGCTCCAGTTCTATTCGTGAAGAAGAAGGATGGGTCCATGCGGATGTGTATTGATTACCGCCAGTTGAACAAGGTCACCATTAAGAACAAGTACCATTTTCCGTGCATCGATGATTTGTTTGACCAGTTCCAGGGTCCTCGGTTGTTTTCTAAGATTGATTTGAGATCGGGATATCATCAGTTGAGGATTCGGGCCTCAGATGTTCCGAAGACAGCTTTTCGCACGAGGTATGGCCACTATGAGTTCCTGGTAATGTCCTTTGGCTTGACTAATACCCCAGCAGCATTTATGGACTTGAGGAACAGGGTGTTCAGGCCATATATTGATTCCATTGTCATGGTCTTCATTGATGACATTTTGATTTACTCACGTAGCCTGGGGGAGCACGAGCAGCATTTGAGAGTTGTGCTCCAGACTTTGCGAGAACAGAAGCTATATGTTAAGTTCTCCAAGTCTGAGTTCTGGTTGGATTCCGTGGCATTCTTGAGTCATGTGGTATCCGGAGAAGGTATCAAGGTTGATCCTCAGAAGATTGAGGCAGTTCAGAGTTGGTCGCGTCCTACTTCAGCTATAGAGATCAGGAGCTTTATGGGTCTAGCAGGATATTATCGCCGATTTGTGGAGGGGTTATCTTCTATTGCAGCTCCATTGACTAGATTGACTCAGAAGAAAGCCCCGTTTCGATGGTCCAACGAGTTTGGGGAGAGCTTTCAGAAGCTCAAGGCAGTATTTACTTCAGCACCATTTCTGGTATTACCTTCCGGTTCGGGGATGTATACAGTGTATTGCGACGCTTTGCGTGTTGGCTTGGTGTGTGTGTTGATGTAGGGAGGGAGAGTTATTTCTTATGCTTCGTGCCAGCTGAAGGTTCATGAGAAAAATTATCCTGTGCACGATTTAGAGTTGGCGGCGATTGCTCATGCTCTTACGATTTGGAGGCACTACTTGTATGGGGTGTCCTGTGAGGTTTATACAGACCATCGCAGCTTGCAGCACTTTTTTAAGTAGAGGGACCTTAATTTGAGGCAGCGCAGATGGCTTGAGTTGTTTAAGGATTATGATATCACCATTCTTTATCATCCGGGCAAGGCAAACGTGGTAGCAGATGCCTTGAGCAGGAAGGCAGAGAGTATGGGTAGTTTGACTTACATTGCAGCAGAGGAGAGACCTCTAGACTTTGACATTTAGTCCTTGGCTAATCGCTTGGTGAGGTTAGACCTTTCAGAGCCTCGCCGATTTTTAGCACATGTGGTTGCTCAGTCTTCGTTATTGGGAAAGATTAAGGCTCGGCAGTTTGATGATCCGTACTTGGCAGAGCTTCGGGACACAGTGGTTCAGGGTGGTGCCAAGGAGGTTACTATTGGCGAGGATGGTGTTCTGAGACTTCAGGGCCGTTTATATGTTCCTAATGTCGATGGCCTGAGAGGGAGGATTCTAGAGGAGGCACACAGTTCTCGGTATTCTGTCCATCCTGGTGCTACGAAGATGTATCGTGATTTGAAGCAGCATTATTGGTGGAGGCGGATGAATAAGGACATTGTGGAGTATGTGGCTAGGTGTCTTAATTGCCAGCAGGTTAAGTATGAGCACTACAGGACAGGAGGCCTACTTCAGCAGATGCCCATTCCGGAGTGGAAGTGGGGACGCATCACTATGGACTTCGTGGTTGGGTTGCCTCGGACTCTATGGAAGGTTGACGCGGTTTGGGTCATTGTGGATAGATTGACAAAATCGGCGCATTTCTTCCAGTGGCTACTACATATACTTCTGAGAGGTTGGCGCAGATCTACATTCGGGAGATAGTCTTGTTGCACGGTGTGCCGGTGTCCATTATATCAGATCGAGGTCCTCAGTTCACCTCACACTTTTGGAGAGCATTGCATAGTGATATTGGTACCCATATAGACCTCAGCACAGCATTTCAGCCTCATACTGACAGCCAGTCAAAGCGTACAGTTCAGATAATAGAGGACATGCTCAAGGCATGTGTGATTGACTTCGGAGGTCAGTGGGACCAGTTCTTGCCTTTGACCGAGTTTGCTTACAATAATAGTTATCATTCCAGCATCGAGATGGCTCCATTTGAGGCTTTGTATGGTCGGCGATGCCGTTCTCCTATCGGGTGGTTTGAACCTGGCGAGGCTAAGTTATATGGCACCGACATGGTGAGGGATTCTTTGGATAGGGTGAAGTTGATTCTGGAGAGGCTCCGCACAGCACAGTCCAGACAGAAGAGTTACGCAGATCAGAGGGCGCGTGATGTATCATTTATGGAGAGAGATAGGTCCTGTTGAAAGTCTCGCCAAGCTGAGCCCAAGGTTTATAGGTCCCTTCGAAGTGTTGAGGCGATTTGGGGAGGTTTCTTATGAGCTAGCTTTGCCTCCCAGTTTGTCAGGAGTTCATCCGGTCTTTCATGTATCCATGTTCCGGAGGTACCACACCGACTTCTCTCATGTGGTTGATTTCAGCACTATTCAGTTGGATGAGAGGTTGGGCTACGAGGAGGAGCCAGTTCCTATTACTGATAGACAGGATCGCCAGTTGAGGTCCAAGAGAGTCTCTGCGGTGAGGGTCCAGTGGAGGGGCCAACCAGTCGAAGAAGCGACCAGGGAGTCCGAGGAGGACATGCGGAGCAGATATCCACACTTATTCAGCACTCCAGGCATGATTCTAGACCCGTTCGAGGACGGATGTTTGTTTAAGAGGTGGAGAATGTAACGATCCGACCGGTCATTTTGCGTTATCGGATCCCGTTCCCCTAAATGGAACTTCCCATAGCGGCTTATTGTGATTTATGACTAGCGGGTGCAGGTGGTCCGGGATTCGGAAGTGTTTAGAGCAATATTGGAACACTTGGTTCCTTCAGGCTGGCCTTTAAGGCTAAGTTTGACTTTGGTCAACATTTTGAGTAAACGACCTCGGAATCAAGTTTTGACGGTTCTTGTAGCTTCGTATGATGATTTTGGACTTGGGCGTATGTTCGGAATGAGTTTTGGATGACCCGGGAGCGTTTCGGCACCCAATATCAAAATAAGAGTTTCCTTAAGTTCATATTGTGGTTTGGGACGTGTTTTTGTGTTATCGAGGTCTGAATGGAATTTGGAGACCGGGAATAGTTCTGTTATGTCATTTATGACTTGCCTGCAAAAATTTGGTGTCATTCCGAGTAGTATAGGTCGGTTCGGCGCATGGTTAGCGAATTTAAGAAACTTAAAGTTCCTAAGTTTGGTTCTAGGGGTTTTGAGGTGTGATTTTGAGTTTTAGCGTTGTTGTGGGTGTTCCGAAGGCTCGAGCGAGTCCGTATTATGATTTAGGACTTGTTTGTATATTTGGACGGGGGCTCGGGTGGGTCTAGGTGCCTCTCAGGCACCAAACGAGGCCAAAAACCAGCTGAAGCTGTTGCTGGTGCACCTGATCTGGTGTGACCACAGGTGCGGTTGCCCAGTCGCAGGTGCTAGACCGCTCCAGCAGTCCCAGCCTTGCAGGTGCGAGCCCCAGGTAGGTTGCCCAGTTCTCGCAGGTGCGGGCCTCTTCCCGCAGGTATGGAGCCGCAGGTGCGAGCCCAGGCTCTTATCCCGTTTCCCGCAGGTGCGAGCTATTGCTCGCAAGTGCGGTCGTCGAGTCGCAGGTGCGGAAACTCCTGTAGGCAGTAAGGTCTTTAAATGCGGGATTATCCCATTTTCACTCCATTTTCTTCCACCATAGACGATTTTGAGAGCTTGGAAAAGAGTCCCACGACCTAGCTACTAAAAGGTAAGTGAATTCTATCCTAAAGTTAGTTAATGCATGAATTCCTAGTAGAATTTAACTACCTAATTAGTGGAAAATTAAGAAATTTTGTAGTAACCTAGGGCTTTCGAGCATTTAAAGAATTACCCGTGAATGGCTATGAAATCATACAAAAATCATATATTAATGATCCTTAGGTTACGGGTGAGTGTTTCCTTCGAGAAACTTTGGAATCCGAGCATGCGGGCCCGGGATTGGATTTTTGGATTTCTTCAAGAATAATGAATTTGACTAAGTAGTAGGAGAATTCCATGCTTTGAGTTTAATTTGATATATTTACGTAACGTTTGATTAGTTTCGAGTCCTTGGTTGACGAGTTCGGAGTTTCGGGCGCATTCTTGACCCGGGAGTAGGTTCGACACGAGTTGAGTCTCCTTTCTAACCTTGTACGAGGGAACGGTCCCGCTAGGTGATTTAAATGGCTGTGTACTAATGTTTGTGGGGGCTACATATGCACAAAGTGATGAGAGTCCGTATGTAGCGACTATTATTGTTATGTCCGGGTAGCTAGGCCTACACCATGCCTTGTGTGTTCCTTGAAAGGAACGATATGCTTAATGAATTAAAGTTACATGCGGCTTGTTTCCCTGAGATCATGGAATTTGAGAAATTTTAAGGAATTGTTCACCTAAAAGTAATTTATAAAGAATAAATGTATGGATTTTGTGTGCATGTGACCGCTTCGCAATTTACATTCCGCGAGTGGAGTTTTATTTCCCCCACTCTCATGGGAGCAGGCCGTACGCCACGGCGAGATTGAAAGATATATTATGGTTCGGGCTGTTCGACCCTCGGCAGTGCACAGATATGATCATTATGATGGCTCAGGCCGGTTGTCCTTATCCTGTATGCGCATGCTAAATTGTTAATGATTCTTTTATGGATATTGAGTGGTCAGATATTTTAAAGGAAAGAAAAAAAATAGAAGAATAATGAAGTAGTAATTGTATATTTACTTCCAGTATTTATTTGAATTACTGTTATTTTTTATATTTACTGTTTTTATCATCCTCGTATGTCTGTTACTGATATTATATCTTGTTTAATCATTTTGTTGGACCTTATTTAATGTCAAGTAGACCTCTCGTCACTACTTCTTCGAGGTTAGGCGAGATACACACTGGGTACATATTTGTTTATGTACCCATGCTACGCTTCTATACTTAATTGTACAGTAACTGAGGCTGGTGCATCTGGTTATCAGACCGGAGCTCGATTCTGATCATAGGGAGACCTGACTTCACGGTGAGCTGCTTCTCCTGACGATCCTCGGCAGCACCATGGAGTTTCTTTTGTTTATTTTTCGTCTATTTCTTTCAGACAGTGGGACTCTATATTTTATCTTTTGTATATCCTGTTAGTATGCCCATAGGACTTGTGACACTAGTTCCTGGCACACATGTGGTCGTTATTATGGATTTAGGGTTTGTATTTATTGGCTCACGTCTCCTTATGACCGTTTTTTATTAAAACTGGCTAATTATCCTTGTCGATTATGTTTTAAGCTTTAAAAACTTGGTATATGTTGAAATTTTTAATCAAACAAGAAAGAACCCTTAGTAAAATGAGTGTTGGCTTGCCCGGCCCCGCTGTTGGGCGCCCTCACGACTTGAGTTAGGATTTTAGGTCATGACAGTTGTGATTTGTTATTGAATTATGTGAGCTCGTATATGTAAATTGTGACTCGTTGGAATTATTGGATCATTTGGGGGTAAGGTTGGAAGTAATTTGAGGTATTGAAACTTACTACCTTCAGAGGTTTTCTCCAAACTCATATCGAAATGAGATTAAATAGAAATTCTAAATGTGAGTCCTAGCTTGTGGGAACGAGCGACTTGGGGTTGTACCACTTCTTGCATCATAAAAGATTTAAGTGCTACGAATATTATTTTCTTGAAATATTTTATTTTAATTTTAAATCTAAATGAGAAGGAATAGTACTTGTAGTATTTTGAAATAAAAATACATGAGTTGTGAAATATCTTGGATTTAACAACTCTCAAATAATTGATTTGGCTATGAACATCATCATTGATAAATGTAAATATTTTGGGAGTTACTTAAGTTCACCGAGATTGACCTTGGATAATTTTCCTCATTAGGCCATGAAACTACACATTCTGGTGTAGGCGTAGAACCTACCTTACGGTTGGGAACTACGGCAGAGTACTTCACATGAGGGAGTACTATTGTACTACTTTATTAACATAGTTGAGTCGATTGGTGTGTCACAACGATGAGATAATCTGAGCAAGTAGGGTATATGAAGAGGCTTCCGCATCTCCCTATTAAGCATATTTATGAGTATTAATTTATGGGATGGTTCACTCGGGTTGGGTAGAGTACTGAGTGCCGGTCATGTGGTCTCAGGCATGATATTTATGAAGGATACCACACGTTTTCTATTGGATAACAATATATTTGAGCAATAAAGAGTAATAAATGATTCAAGAGTATGAAATAGTGCAATAATTGATAACAAATGACATTTAACTAAATAGTGGAACAAGGTTCATCCGACAAGGGTGAGATTTCCCATTGATTCTTCTGACTATGGTGGATAATGATAAGCCTTTGAATATTCCAAATCTTCTTGGATCGGGGTAGAAAAGATAGATAAAGAAGAAAAAGGCAAAGTTTGTATGTATATGATAAATAGAGAATCTTCAGAGACTGTTTCTTTATAATATGGTTCTTTACAAAAGTGTCCAATTCCCTCTCTATAACTACATCTCTTCCTATTTATCAGGGTAAATGGGCCACAAAACCCAAGAAAATACAATAGGGAGAAATATTCACTGGAATATTTTCTAGGGAATATAGATCCTGGAACTAGCTATTACTGCATATCGAGGAGGAGTACTCGTCCTCGTCCTCGTCTTTTATCGGACTACCTCGACCTCGTTGACAACCTGCCATCTTCTCGTGACGTCGACCCTTTGAAATTAAGTTATCGTGTCCTATCGATGACACGTGGCAGTCTCCAAAGGCTTTATTTATTTCCGTTGACTTAGTCAACATATGACATGAAAGTTTTTTCTCATACAATCACAACTCGTGTAAACAATAAAGTAGAAGAGTCAGATAGACAACAAAACAGTTAGCTGGTAATATAGAAACTAAAAGTGGTACAAGAACCTTTTGGGAAAGAAGTCTTAGAAATATCTTTTTCTAACAAACATTTTACATTATAATAATTTGTGTTTTGATAATTTTTTTCTCAAGTTACAGAAAAGGACAGTTACCACCCAAAAATAGCTTGCAGGCTGGTTCTTTTTCCTCTTGAAAATGACTTAATTTGATTTCTAATATATGTATTATTATTTATTTTTTGCAAAAAAAAATTAAAATAGTACTTCTCTGGTTCATTAACTTTTAGAATTTCAAACTGGCAGATTTAGAACCCGTTTAGATTAGCTGATTTGAAGTAGCTGATAAGATTAGGTGTTGAAAAGCACTTTTAAATGTTGAAGCTGATTTAATAAATAAGCAGTTATCTGTTTGGATTCAAGTGCTGAAATTGATAATAAGATGTTGAATTGTTTGATAAAAAAGTGTTGATAAGTTCTTTTCCTGTTAAAACGACTTAAGTAACCTTAGAAATGTTTACGCTTATGTCACGATCCGGAATCCCCACCGTCGAGACCGTGATGACGCCTAACATCACACTTGCTAGGAAAGCCAACGTTAGAGATTTACTAGCCAATTCTTTTACATTTCATTGATTAGCAACAAGCAATCTATAACAAGTGGAAATGAATGCTAAAATATATAGATAAGCTTCAAATATATACTCTACTACTACCCAGAATCCGGAGCCACAATCCACGAATATTCTAAGATTTTACTATAAGTATTTGTCTGAAAGAAATACAACTATTTTTTGAAATAAAGAAACAGTAAAGTATGAGGTGTAGAAAGGGGCGCCAGGGCCTGCGGACGCCAACAGGCCTACCTTGGGTCTCCTATCAGAAGGATCCTACAGCCAACCTCAAGATCAGCTCGGACCAGCTCCAAAATCTGCACAGGAAGTACAGAGTACAGTATCAATACAACCGACCCCATGTACTGGTAAGTGCTGAACCTAACCTCGACGAAAGAGTGACGAGGCTACGGCGGGGCACTCACAATATAATCTGCATACAGTATATAATAAAAGTGGAAAGGAAGTCACAATAAAATAAAGTAGTAACTTTCAAGAAGTAACTACAGTTCTCAAAAGTATTTCATCAGTGTTCAGATACTACCAATCCTTAAGTGCAATTTAAGACTACCGTACAGCTAACACAGTCAGGGAAAGCATAAACATATTGGTTGTTGCAGCGCGCAACCCGATCCCACCGTACATATTATATTCACCCTTATTTCCTCTTAATAACATAAACAACAGAATATAAATAAAAGTGTTGAGGCGTGCAACCTGATCCCACCATATCATAATAATTACAATCATAGTTCATCCTTATTCCACCATAATCCACCCTTATTACACCTGTTGCGGCGTGCAAACCGATCCCACCATATCACAATAATCACAATCACGGTTCACCCTTATTCCACCACAATCCACCCTTATTACATCTGTTGCAGCGTGAAACCCGATCCCACCGTACAATATCAATTCACCCTTATTCATCCTCAATATATCGCCCTTATTCCACTTGTTGTGGTGCGCAACCCGATCCTACCATATCAATATGAATTACTCAGTAAGTACATAAATTTCACAATTCAAATCAAAAAACCCTTCACAATACTTAAACTTCAACCCAAAGCAATGGAAAGCTTGTACACTATGAGAATTCACACAAGTAATACTACTCAGCAAGACCAATCCAGAATATACTATAAAAGCACCGATAAACCAGTTTAAGAAAATAATAGGAGACAATGAAGCTACTGAATAACTAATACCTTTAACAAAGGGAAGCAATGTCTAAAAAGTAGCAATTAGGTAAGGGAATACAAGTAAAACATGTAACAGTTAATGCAGGGAAAAGACAATATGAGAAGAACGAGAAAGAAACAGGCAAAACAGATAAATTGGTGACGCATAAGTACTCGTCACCTCACATATACGCCGCTCACATGAATTTTATATAGCAAATAGGCTGAGGATCCCTAATCCCTCAAGTCAAATTTAGACACAATACTTACCTCGCTCCGTTGGTCACTCAATGCTCATTTACAGCTTTTTCTTAGATCCAAACCACTCGTATGTATTCATAAACGACTCAATAATATCAAATATTGCTAAAGAAATCAATTACAATGCATAAATTCAGATTTTCTCAAGTTTTCCCCCAAAAGTCAAAAATCAACCCCGGCCCGCTTGGTCAAAACCAAGGTTCGGACCAAAATCCATTTACCCATTCAACCCCGAGCCCGATTATATAATTTGTTTCGAAATCCGACCTCAATTCGAGATCTAAACTCCAATTATGCAAAAATCCTTAATTCTACCCAAACCCCCAATTTCCACCATGAAAATCATAGATTCTAGGTTGAAAATTCATGAAATGTGATGGATAATTGAAAGAAAGTGGTTTAGGATCACTTACCAATATTTTGCGGAAGAAATGGTCTTGGAAAAATTGCCTCTAGGGTTCTAGGATTTCAAAATTTGGGAAATGAATCAAAAATATCGTCCAAGTCTTATTTCATCAGCTGCAGATGTTGCATTTGCGACCTGGGCTTTGCAAATGCGAAGGGACCATCGCAAATGCGAAGTCCTTCACACTTCTGCATTTTTCGTAAATGCGAACACTGGATAACCACAAATTCGAAGACTACCTTCCCCAGACCAACTTTGCAAATGTGAAGGTTATTTCGCAATTGCGAAACCTGTGTGGCTCAGCTCCTCTTCGCATTTGCGATGAGAAGCTCGCAAATGCTCAGATGTTGCAATTGCGATGCTTGATCTCGCAAGCCTGCAACAAGATCAGTTACACCAACAAATTTCACCAAGTCTAAAATCACTTTGAAGCCTATCTGAAACTCACCCGAGCCCTCGGGGCCCTAAACCAAAAGTGTACACTAGTCTTAAAACATCATGAAAACTTGCTCGCATGATTAAATCGCCAAAATAACACCTAGAACTACAAATTGAACACCAAATCGAATGAAATTTTCAAGAAAACTTTGAAATTTCTAGTTACACAAACGGACGTCTGAATCACGTCAAATCAACTCCGTTTTTTATAAAATTTCACAGACAAGTCACAAATATGGTGTTGGACCTATACCGGGTTCCGAAACCAAAATACGAGCCCGTTATCCAAAAAGTCAAACTTTGGTCTGTCACGACCCATTTTTCCCTCCGAAAGGTATCGTGACGGCACCTAGTCTCTATGACTAGGTAAGTCTAAAATTTACGGAAAATGATAGAATCAATAAAATAAAGACAGAAAAAAACTCAAGTAGACATAACATAGCTGCTCAGCATATACACTTTGACTTCCCAAAACCCGGAATGCCACTATAGTCACAAGCTCTGTACTAAATGTAGCTCTATACAATGAAACAGTGGAAAAATACATAAGTCTTCTATGCCTATACTAGAGTAGAAGAGGATTCGTGGGATTCTGCAGACACGGAAAAATTACCTCGCAGTCTCCTTGCAACTGCTAGAACGACTCCTAGCCACGATACTGGGAGCTGGTAGTTGGATCTGCACATGGGGAAAACATGCGCAGCAAAGGGCATGAGTACTCCTCGGTACTCCGTAAGTGTCAAGCCTAACCCCAGTCAAGTAGTGACGAGGTCAGGTTGAGGCCATAATGAGTTTTTAAAACAAGTCAATATACAATTTAAAACAGTGAAATATAGATAAGCAATGATAAACAAGATTAATGGAAACTGGAAGAATTAATAACAGAAAGAGAGCCTTATGCTCAGCACAGCATATATCTCAACAGTAAATGTGCAATGCAGGACACGGGGAAAACTCCTGGATCTCAGTCCATAGTTCCAATTTAAATATGCTATGCAGTACAGGGGGAAAGCTCCCGGATCTCTCTCCGCAGTCCCAATTTAAATATACATTTCAGTACAGGAGGAAATCTCCCAGATCTCGGTCCGTAGTCCCAATTTAAATATGAAATGCAGTACAGGGGGAAAGCTCCCGGATCTCGGTCCGTAGTCCCAATTTAAATATGCAAAGCAGAAGTATGTCGGATACGTTTAATTAAATAGTCCAGGAAAACAACAGGCAAATATAGAGTAAAGCTACCTAAGCATGGTGCAACTAGTAGCAAATAAGAGGAATCAAGTAAGGACAAGTAGGCATGCTTACTCTTAAGCTAACTACTCAGTTAAGACAAGAAACAGTAATATAAGGATGAAAATGAGTGATTTCATGGAAGTAAAAATAGTTTTTTAGCAACAATGACCCGTGTACGCACTCGTCACCTCACGTACACGGCGTCCACATAACAAAATCAGTATAAAAATACCTAGGGGAAGTCCCCAACACAGAATTAGGTAAGCCACTTACCTTTACTGCGCTAATCAACTCAATACCACGCTCTTGCCACGAGTATCTAACTCCGGGTGGCCAAAATCTATTCAAATCAATTGCATGGTGTAAATATCACTTCAAGGGAAAAAATAGCTAATTATTTATAAGCTAATACGCGAAATTAGGAAATTCGCCCAAAAAGTCCTCGGGGCCCACGTCTAGGAATCGGGTAAACTTTATATTTCTCGAACACCCATTCGCTCATGAACCCACTCGAACAAGAATCAACAAAATCCGACGTCTAAATCTCCCTAAATCCTCAGATTTCTACTTGGGAAAATTTCATCCCATTTTCATGGTTTTTCATCCAATTTCATTGATTAGATTGAGGAAAATGATAGAGATTATTGATATACAAATGGATTAAGGTTAGAAAACATTACCTATGATTCTCTTCTTCAAATCCCACTGAAAATCGCCAAGTTCCAAGCTCACAATCAATTTTGCAATTACGAATTTCAAACTCTCGAATTTTTGGTATAACCAGGCCAGATGTTTCGCACCTGCGACACTGGGATCGTACCTGCGGTGCCGCACCTGCGGAAACACAATCGCAGGTGCGAAAACACATTAAATGACCTGGGGTCGCACCTGCGGTGGCTGGGTCGCAGGTGCGGCTCCGCACCTGCGGATACTCTTTTGCACCTGTGAGTCGGGCCAGCCTAAGCTACATCTGCACCTGCGTGCACCCCCTTCGCACTTGCGTGTCCGCACCTGTGGAAATACCATCACAGGTGCCAGACACCAGAACCATAATGGTTCAGCTGCTCTCAAAGTCCCAAACTCACCCGTTGGGCATCCGAAACAACACCGAGGCCCCGGGACCTCAACCAAACCTACCAACCCTAATACCTTGTACAAACTTGGTCGAGCATTAAAAACACATCTCCTAACGTCAAAATCATCAATTATGCATAGATTCAAGCCAAAGAACTTAAGAAATTTCTAGAATTCACATTTGATGCCGAAACACGTCTAAACTCATCCGAATGACCTCAAATTTTGCACACGGGTCATAAATGACATTACAGACCTGTTGTCGCTTTCGGAATTCCATTCCGAGTCTGATATCAAAATCTCACCTATCGGCCGAAATCGCCGAAATTCTAACTTTCGCCAATTCAAGCCTAAATCCAAAACCGACCTCGAAAACACATTTCGAAGACGCTCCTAACCCCAAAATCACCCAACGGAGCTAACAGAGTCGACGGAATTCCACTCCAGATCCGTCTTCATGCAGCTCCAGCTACGGCCCGATTTCTAAAGCTAAATTCCATATTTATGGACTATGTGTCCAAAATCACCCCGGATTTCATCACTCAACACTCCGACAAGTTCCAATAACATAAATAGACATGGGAGAAGCGATTAATAGGGGATCGGGGAATTACATCCTCCCCCTCTTAAGAAAATCATTCGTCCTCGAACGAGTATAGAAACATACCTGAAGCTGTGAAAAGATGAGGGTACTGACTCCGCATATCCTGCTCGGTCTTCCAAGTCGCCTCCTCGACTGGCTGATTCCTCCACTGAACCTTAACTAAGGCAATATTCTTCGATTTGAGCTTTCTGACCTGCCTGTCCAATATAGCCATAGGCTCCTCAACATATGATAGATCCTTGTCCAACTGGACTGAGCTGAAATCCAAGACATGAGTCGGGTCACCGTGATACTTCCGGAGCATAGAGACGAGGAACACCGGATGAACCCCTGCTAGGCTGGGAGGCAGGGCTAGCTCATAATCAACCTAACCAACACGTCGCAACACTTCAAAAGGGCCAATAATCTCGGACTCAGCTTACCTTTCTTCCCGAACCTCATGACGCCCTTCATAGGTGATACCTGAAGAAAAACCGGAGCACCAGCCATAAATACCAAGTCACGAACCTTTCAGTCCGCATAGCTCTTCTTCCTGGACTGAGCTGTGCGAAGTCTCTCCGGAATAACCTTCACTTTGTCCCGGGAATCCTGAACCAAGTATGTACCCAACAATCGGGCCTCTCCCGGCTCAAACCATCCCCCGAGAGAACTGCACCGCCTACCATACAAAGCCTCATACGGCCCCATCTGAATGCTGGACTGGTAGTTGTTGTTATAATCAAACTCTGCAAGGGGAAAGTATCGATCCCATGACCCTCCAAAATCTATCCCAGAGGCACGGAGCATATCCTCGAGAATCTGAATCGTGCGCTCGGGCTGCCCGTCTGTCTGAGGGTGAAAAGTTGCACTCAACTCTACCCTGGTGCCTAACTCCTGCTGAACGGCTCTCCAGAACCGTGAAGTGAACTGTGTACCTCTATCTGAAATGATAGAGACTGGAATACCGTGGAGGCAAACAATCTCTCTGATATAAATCTCATCCAACCTCTCTGATGAATATGTAGTCAGTACTGGAATGAAATGGGCTGATTTGGTCAGCCGATCCACAATCACCGAAATAGCATCGTGCTTCCTCAAAGTCCGAGGAAGTCCAACCACAAATTCCATGGTGATTCGCTCCCACTTCCACTCTGAAAGCTCAATCTGCTGAAGTAACCCTCCCAGTCTCTGATGCTCACATTTGACTTGCTGACAGTTGAGACACTTGGCTACAAACTCCACTATATCCTTCTTCATCCTTCGCCACCAATAGTGTTGTCTCAGATCCTGGTACATCTTCGCGGTACCCGGATGGATGGAATACCGCGAACTATGGGCCTCCTCAAGAATCAACTCCCGAAGCCCATCCACGTTGGGTACACAGATACGGACATGCATCCTCATCACCCCGTCATCTCCTATAGTCACATCCCTGGCATCACCCCGCCGGACTCTATCCTGAAGAACCAAAAGGTGGGGACCATCATACTGGCGCTCTCTGATACGGTCATGAAGGAAAGATCGAGCAACCACACAAGCTAATACCCGGCAAGGCTCAGAAAGATCCAATCTCACGAACTGAATGGCTAAGGACTGCACATCTAAGACTAGAGGCCTCTCAGCTGCATGAAGGTATGCCAAACTCCCCAAACTCACCGCCCGGCGACTCAAGGCGTCGGCCACCATATTGGCCTTCCCCGGGTGGTATAATATAGTGATGTCATAGTCATTTAGCAACTCCAACCACCTATGCTGGCGCAAATTTAGATCCTTCTGCCTGAATATGTGTTGCAAACTCCGGTGTTTCGTGAATATCTCACAGGGAACACCATATAAATAATGACGCCATATCTTCAGGGCGTGAACAATCGCTGCCAACTCGAGATCATGAACAGGGTAGTTTTTCTCATGGGCCTTCAATTGTATGGACGTGTAGGCAATCACCCTACCTTCCTGCATCAACACCGCTCCCAAGCCAATCCTCGAAGCATCACAATAAACTGTATAGGACCCGAAACCGGTAGGCAAAACCAATATAGGAGTTGTAGTCAGGGCTTTCTTGAGCTTCTGAAAGCTCTCCTCACACTCCTCAGTCCATATAAAAGATGCACCCTTCTGGGTCAGTATGGTCATAGGCACTGAAATGGATGAAAATCCCTCCACAAAACGGTGATAATACCCAGCCAAACCGAGGAACCTGCGGATCTCAGTAGCTGAGGACGGTCTGGGCCAACTCTGTACCGCCTCTACCTTCTTCGGTAACTTGATCCCATCCGAAGACACCACGTGGCCTAGGAATGCCAATGAATCAAGACAAAATTAACACTTAGAAAACTTGGCATACAACTTCTTCTCCCTCAATGTCTGAAGCACGATCCTCAAGTGCTGCTCATGGTCCTCCTGGGACCGAGAATATACCAGAATGTCATCAATGAACACAATGATGAAAGTATCAAGATAAGGCCAAAATATGTTGTGCATCAGGTGCATAAAGGCTGCTGGGGCATTGGTCAGCCCAAATGACATAACAAGGAACTCAGAGGCCATATCTGGTCCTGAAGGCAATCTTCAGGATATCCGGCTCCCGAATCTTCAACTGATGATAACCCGAATGCAGATCAATTTTGGAGAACACCCTAGCACCTTGTAACTGGTCAAATAGATCATCAATGCGAGGCAATGGGTACCTGTTCTTCGCTGTCAACTTATTCAGCTGCCGGTAGTCAATACACATACGTATCGAGCCATCCTTTTTCTTCACAAATAATACCGGAGCGCCCCAAAGTGATACATTGATCCTGATGAATCCCTTCTCAAGAAACTCCTGTAATACTCCTTCAACTCAGGAAGAGCCATGCGATAAGGAGGAATGGAAATGGACTGAGTGCCCGACAACAAGTCAATGCCAAAATCAATGTCTCTATCGGGTGGCATACCCGGAAGATCAGCTGGAAATACATGAGAATAGTCCCTGACAAATGGAACTGACTCAACTATAGGGGTCTCAGCACTAACATATCTCACATAAGCCAAATATGCATCACACCCCTTTTCAACCATCCGTTGAGCCTTAAGAAAAGAAATGACTCGGCGCGGAGTATACTCTAAGGAACCTCTCCACTCTAACGTCGGTAATCCTGGCATAGGCAGCGTCACGGTCTTGGCGTGACAATCAAGAATAGAATAATAGGGAGATAGCCAGTCCATACCCAATATAACATCGAAATCTACCATACTGAGTAGTAGTAAATCAGCTCTGGTCTCAAAACCACTGATAGCAATCAAACATGACCGATATACGCGGTCCACAACAAGAGAATCTCCCACCAGGGTAGAAACATAAACAGGGGAACTCAAAGAATCCCGGGATAACCCCAGATGTGAAGCAAAATAGGAAGACACATATGAATATGTAGAGCCTGGGTCAAATAATACCGATGCATCCCTATGACAAATGGGAACAATACCTGTAATGACTGAATCTGAAGCAATGACCTAGGATCAGGCTGGAAGAGCATAGTACCTAGACTGGACTCCCCCTCTAGGGCGACCTCGACCTCCCCGACCTCCACCTCGAGCTGCCTGAGGTGGTGGGGTAGCAGCTGGGGCTAGAAAAATAGCTGGAGGACCTGGTAGAAGACGTGGGGCCTGATAAATCTGAGGGAGTGCACCCTGATAAGTATGAGGTGGTGCACCCCTCCTCGCTCTAGGGAAATCTCTGATCATATGATGAGGGTGACCACACTCAAAGCAACCCCTCGGAGGATGTGGTGGCCGTTACTGACTCTAGACTGGCCTACTGAACTGGCCAGTGATAGCACCTCGAGAAGGAGGCACCTGAGATACTGGTGGTGCATAATGAGGCTCCTGAGGTCTAGGAGGAGCTGGAATAGCACTGGATGCTGGGAGAGCTGAATGAACGGGGCGACTCACAAAACCCCCACCATAGCAGGCTGCTGGTGCACGGGCTCCTGAAAAATGACCAGTCTCTCGAGACCTCTTGGCCTCTCTCTCCTCCCTGTCCCAGGCTAACATAGTCTCAATCATCCGGGCAATACTCACGGCCTGCTGGTAAACAATATCGGTCTCCAGCTCTCTAGCCATACTGGTTCGAATACTGGGGTGGAGTCCCTCAATAAAGCGTCGAACCCTCTCTCTGATAGTGATAACCAAAGCTGGTGCATGGCGAGCCAAATCGTTGAAACGGACTGCATACTCTGACATAGTCATGGTACCCTGGCGTAGCTACTCAAACTCCACATGCCAAGCATCCCTGAAGCTCTAAGGGACAAACTCAAGTAAGAACATCTCGAATAACTAAGCGCAAGTAAGTGAAGCTGCCTCGTCCGGGCTACTAAGCTCAAAAGCACGCCACCACTGATAAGTTTCTCCCCTATGCTGGAAAGCAGTGAAAGAAACCCCACTCGTCTCCACAATACCCATCGTGCAGAGAATGCGATGACACCCCTCAAGAAAACCCAGGGCGTCATCCGAAGCTAGTCCGTTGAACTCAGGTGGGTGGTACTTCTTGTACCTCTCAAGTCGGAGCTACTTTGCCGCAGGAACAGCTATCCTAGTCTCATGCTGAGCTGGAGCTGCTGGGGACATAGGAATATACTCTGGAACCTGCCCAATATGAACCCTCTACTCAGGAGTACGGGTTGCGGGAGTCTATGTCCCTCCTCCGGCCTGGGATGTAGCTGGAGCTATCGGGAGTAGACCCGCCTGAGATAGAGTACTAAAGGCACTCAAGAACTGAGCCAATGTCTCCTGGAGATCTAGAGTAACAGTAGGGACCTCCTGTGCCCCTCCAACTGTAGCTGCTAGGGGCTCCTCTGCCTCTTCTCTAACCAGTGCTCGGGCTGCACCGCGTGCTCGTCCCTTGCCCCGGCCCCTGCCTCTCGTGGCTCTGACTGGGGGCTCGGGTGCCTGGTCATCAGTACGTTCGGTACGGGTACGAACCATCTACAAGCAAGAATAGAATAGAGTTTAAGAATTTGATGACAGGAACTAGCACGCTAAGGAATTCCAAAGAATTTGATTGTTCTTAACAGTTACATATCCTCTCGAAGATAGATACGGACGTCTCTGCACCAATCCGCGAGACCCTAATAAATCGGCTTGTGACTTGTGACTCCTATGAATCTAGACGCCCTGATACCAACTTGTCACGGCCCATTTTGCCCTCCAAAAGGTATCGTGACCTCACCTAGTACGACTAGGTAAGCCTAAAATTTGCGAAAAATGATAGAATCAATAAAATAAAGATAGTAAAGAACTCAAGTAGATATAACATAGCTGCTCAGCATATACACTTTCACTTCCAAAACCCGGAATGTCACTATAGTCACAAGCTTTGTACTAAATGTAGCTCTATACAATGAAACAGTGGAAAAATACATAAGTCTTCTATGCCTATACTAGAGTAGAAGGGGACTTGTGGGATTTTGCGGACGCGGCAGAATTACCTCGCGATCTCCTGGCAGCTGCTAGAACGACTCCTAGCCACAATACTGGGAGCTGGTACCTGGATCTGCACATGGGGAAAACATGCGCAGGAAAGGGTGTGAGTACTCCACATTCGGTACTCCGTAAGTGCCAAGCCTAACCCCAGTCAAGTAGTGACGAGGTCAGGTTGAGTCCCTACTGAGTTTTTAAAACAAGTCAATATACAATTTAAAACAGTGAAATATAGATAAGCAATGATAAACAAGATTAATGGAAACTGGAAGAATTAATAACAGAAAGAGAGCCCTCGGCTCAGCACATCATATATCTCAATAGTAAATATGCAATGCAGTACACGGGGAAAGCTCCTGGATCTCAGTCCGTAGTCCCAATTTAAATATGCTACGCAGTATAGGGGGAGAGCTCTCGGATCTCTGTCCGTAGTCCATATTTAAATATGCATTTCAGTAAAGGGGGAAAGCTCCCGGATCTCGGTCCGTAATCCCGATTTAAATATGAAATGCAGTACAGGGGGAATGCTCCCGGATCTCGGTCTGTAGTCCTAATTTAAATATGCAAAGCAGAAGTATGTCGGATACGGTTGAATTAAACAGTCCAGGAAAACAACAGGCAAGAATAGAGTAAAGCTAACTAAGCATGGTGCAGCTAGTAGCAAATAAAAGGAATCAAGTAAGGACAGGTAGGCATGCTTAATCTTAAGCTAACTACTCAGTTAAGACAGGAAACAGTAATATAAGGATGAAAATGTGTGATTTCATGGAAGTAAAAATAGTTTTTTAGCAACAATGACCCGTGTACGCACTCGTCACCTTACGTACACGGCGTCCACGTAACAAAATTAGTATAAAAATACCTAGGGGAAGTATGTATTGGTAAAAAAGAGTTTCACACGTAAGCCAACTCTTGACAACTCAGCCAGTTATGTGGACACAAGAGAACGCGACAGCTGGATGTGATTCTTTAAAGAGGTATGGAACAAAGAGGCACGATTCAATAAACCCTCGAGCTCATCAGCCACGGGAAACTCAACCTGATCAAGACAGGGAAGAGACACGGTCAGAATATATCTGGACAAAGCTACGGGCAGATTCAAGGACCCACAATTGATTACTCGTACGTTATGTAACTGTATCCCAATTACCGTTATCCTTTGTAACGCCTCATTAATGTCATAATTAGTCATTAGTGGGCAATCATAGCAAGAGTTGTATGTTATATCAAGGTATCTCCTATATAAGGGACGGGAATACAGCTTGTAAAGGCATCTGATTTTCGAATACAATCTACTTTGCTTTTCTATATTTCTGCAATATTGTCTATTACTCGTTTTTTCTCTATTTCCTTGATTATCAGTAACCCGTGTTCATCCTAGAAATAGCTTTAGTCAAAGGATCTAATTCTTTGTTTAAACAAATTGGTTCCGTTACCGGGAATCTGATAATCTTTGTTTGCTTTTCAAGCGATATCCTCTGAACTATGTCGAAATCCAACGACAACAACCAGCAAAGGAATGGAACCCCAGTTCCATCACCTTCAAGAACCCCATGTGGTTCAACGGAACAATCCCCAGAAAGATCCAATAACAACAATGATAATAATGATCAAATGGTGGAATAAGATCGAGCAAAGCAAATGATTGCAGAGTATGTGGGCCAAGCTTTGCAAGAATTTGCGAGGGGATTACCGGCAGCGTTACCTGTACCACCGACACCACCCCCCAATAATACCATCACCATGGAAAATCCTCAATCTGGGTTGGCAAACTCAGGAAGGGGAGATACTCCTAATGAATCTCTCGAAGCAAGACCAGGTATATCTAATAACTCTGAATTACAAAATTTACTGCTAACCATGCAGAAACAGATGAAGGAGCAGAACGATCGCATCGAACAAATTCCTGGAGTACCGCCTATTATCAAAGGCATTGATGTTGATAGGTATTCTCAACAACCTCGGAAGCCAAGTGCGGCTCCCTTGCCTATACCCAAGAAGTTTAAAATGCCTGACGTTTCCAAATATGATGGAACAACTGACCCACATGATCATGTGACTGCTTTCAATACTGGAGTAAAAGGAAACGACTTAACAAAACAAGAGATTGAATCAGTCCTTGTCAAAACATTTAGGGAAACACTTACCAAAGGAGACCTAACCTGGTATTCTCTTCTCCCTGAAAATTCTATTAACTTTTTTACTGAGCTTGCAGATTCATTTATAAAAGCACACTCTGGTGCATAAAAAGTTGAGAAAAGAATGGAAGACATATTTAAAATAAAACAAGGAGACACGGAACTACTCCGTGAGTTTGTAGACAGGTTTCAACGAGAAAGAATGCAGTTACCCAGGGTGCCTGATAATTGGGCAGCCATGGCATTTGCAAGCAACCTAAACGATAAAAGCTCAGAAGCCACGAGACGACTTAAGGAAAGTCTAAGAGAATTCCCCGCTACAACATGGAACGATGTATATAACAGGTATAGTGCTAAACTTAGAATAGAAGAAGATATCATTGTTCGTTCAAGAGATGAAGATCATTCCAGATCCAGACGTCCTGAATCAGACAGAAGATCATGTAAAAATAGGTACGATACTTACTTAGGACCCTCGGGACGTGATATTCGTCCTAGGTTCTAAAACACTAGGTCAGACTATAGACCACCAGGAAGAGACGTAGTCTCATCCTCATCTGGATCCAGAAAAGGTCAAGATGAACGACCTAGAGGTAATACCCTAATTGGGGATCATACCTTTAATGTAAGTACTACTGAACTTGTCCCAATATTGAGGAACATGGGAGACAAGGTTAAGTGGCCCAAAGAGATGCAATCAAATCCAAATAGAAGCAACCCAGATCACTGGTGTGAATTCCATAACGATAATGGGCATAAGACTGCGGATTGCAGATTTTTACAAGGTAAAGTAGAAAATTTATTGAAACAGGGGTATTTAACATAATTGTTTAGTGATAAAGGTAAACAGGCATATATGAAGAACAGTCAGGAGCCCCCAAATCCTCCTTCTCCAAAATGAACCGTCAACGTGATACACGGAGGTAAAGAAGTAAACGGAGTGGTCTGCAAAACGATCACAAAGTTCACAATTACACATGGAAAACGGGTTCGTGAAAATCTGGAAGCGGACGATATAACCTTCAATGATGCAGATATCAGCGGATTAATGCTTTCTCACAATGATGCTCTGGTAATATCTTTACTTATTGATGACACTAACGCAAAAAGAGTGTTGATTGATCCAGGTAGTTCAGTCAATATCATTTTGCTAAGAGTCGTAGAAGAAATGCTATTGGGAAATCAAGTAATTCCAAGGGCACGAGCCATATCAGGGTTTGATAACTCTACGGCTATAACAAAAAGGAGAAATTGAGCTTAGCACTTATGCTGAGGGGGTGATCAAAAGAACCAGGTTCCAAGTCATCGATACTGACATGGCTTATAACGTAATCGTGGGAAGTCCATGGATCAACCACATGAAAGCAATATCCTCCACCTTGCATCAGGTAATTAAATTCCCCTCTGAATGGGGAATTCAGCAAATTAGAGGCGATCAGCAAACCGCAAGAAATATAAACTTTGTGGTACACTACAACAAAAAAATAGAGGTGGAAGTATCATAACATAAGGGAATCTCCCAAGCGGGTAACACCGCCCAAACAGGCATGGATGAAATTACTACCCAAACAGGTACGGAAGGTATTATTGCTGAAACAGGTACGAAAGAAAATACT